>JAAAKG020112889.1:0-15386 GCA_010014905.2 Druon quercuslanigerum
ATCTGTAATATTACGATAAATTATCAAGATACTTCATAAATTTCCGGAAATGTATTGACATTTTTAAATTGAATTTTCGGCAATTTATTACATTTTATTACATTATCTGTAATATTACCATAAATTACTAAAAAAAATGATAAATTTTCGGAAATGTATAAAAACGTTTAAAAGGGATTTTTGGTCATTAACGGTAAGTTACCATATTTACCTCTAAAACTACCATTAAGACAGAAAATTTTCATAAATTTTCGGAAATTTATACACATTTTTAAATTGAATTTTGGGAAATTTATGGTAAGTCGCTATAAGTTATCTGTAACATTACCATAAATTACCAATAAATTTAATAAATTTTCGGAAATGTATTGACATTTTTTAATTGAATTTTGGGCAATTTATGTTAAGTTACAATAAATGATCTTTAATATTGTAAATTACCAAAAAATGCTATAAATTTCTGGAAATGTGTAAAGACGTTTAAAATTGAATTTTAGTTAAGTTATGGTAAGTTATGGTAAGTTACCATATTTACCTGTAATATACCTGTAAAATATAATAATAATAAAATAATAAAATAATTAAATAATAAAACAATAATAAAAATAATAAAATAACCTGTAAAATACTATTTCTTTCAAAGGGGAACGAACTTTAGCCTGTTCTTTTTTGTAAAACTTGGTTCAGACCAGAACGACTTCGCACGAATTTTAATCAACGTTTTTAAAAAAAATTTAAACAAAACTTTTTGTTAATAATAGAAAACATTGAAAAAATTAAATTGAAATTTATTTTCAGGAATGATTTGTACTGCCTTCGTGTGGGGCTTCTTGGCTGATACTGTCGGTCGTAAGAAGATTATGTTTTATGGATATTTGTGCACTGCAATACTCAGCTTTGCAAGCTGCTTCTCCCAAGCTGCCTGGCTTTTAATATTATTCAAATTTCTAGCAGGTGTCATGTAAGTAAAGAACAATCACAATTACACGTGTACTTGCATAAGAGATAAGCCGTACAATATTTATTTTCGCCTGATAGCCAATATTTCAAACTGGGCTCTAAGCTTGAAAGAAGACACGTGCGTCTAAGGTTTCATTATCTAAGATTTTTTTCGATATTTCCCTTTAAGTATGGACGTGATTTCATTTTTAATATCAGATCTATATTTAATTAAATAAGTTAAGAAGATTTTGTTATCTAACTTATTCCAGTTTATGAAGGGAGATTTAAATAAGTAAGAAAATAAATAAAGGCCGTAGAAGCATAAGTATGGTCTGGGTTCCCCCGCTCGGATATGATATACAACTATATACATACTGTATTAATAACTTAACAAAACATATATACACTATACAGATTATTATATACGGAATATTTATTCTGTCATTGAAGGAAACAGTGACGATGACTAATACGCGGCTTCAAAATGATATACATATGCTTTGTGCATATGAAGTGTATATATGTAAATTGTTGGGTATCGTCTGTGCATATAGTGTATATATGTTTTGTTAAGTTAATAATACTGTATGTGTATAGTTGTATATAGTGTAAATAAATTAAGGGATGATAATCTGACTAGCGACCTTCACGTGGTGCATCCTGGGCAAACATGAAATTAGTTTGGCGAATGTCAGCAGTAAACAAAAATTAGTGTTTTTCTATCTACTTATAATCAATAGACATTATGACTGGGGAATTCACAATAAAATTTTTTTTCAGTCGAATAATGATGTTGCATCTGAATTGTATTACACCATTGCGTATAACTTACTGCGTCATAAGGTAAAAATTAAATTGGCCCCTTATTCTTATTGAATTGCATACACAAGTAATGCTTTGATCATTTCCGCAATAATATATATTGATGCCTTGTATGTGAGCATGATATACAAAAAATGGTTGGTGTTCAAGAAGTACTTCCTTCTAAAAGAATTATTTTAAAATTTTAATAATTTTTTTTACCCCCTTATAATCAACAGAATGGGTCATTGAATTTTTTTCGAAACTCCCTTAGTACCCTCTATAACATATGTTTTGACCATCATGATCGGTAGAGCCGTTTTCGAGAAAATTGTATTTTTTGATTTTTCAAAAATTGTTTATAACTTTCGTAAAAATTTTTTTTCTAGTTGATACTTGGGGTACATTAATCTTATAGGGGTAGCCATTTATCTTATAGGGAAGTACCTAAAGCAAATGCCTAAGGCATAATGGGACATATCTCGTAATTTCAAATTGGCGTAATTTGGTAAAGAAAAATGGTAATTAAACTCTGAAACTCTTAAATTAAAGAGCAGTCGCAGTACTGTATGATACAACTAAAGACAAAATTCCAAAAAATGTTGTCTTCTGTACATAACCTCAAAAGTAGCCAAAAACGCCATTTTTGTGTACATAACCTCAAATATCTTAAAGTTCTTACGTGATGGGCCGATTCTGACACCGGATTCAGATTCTACGTAAAAAATTCCTTCGGAAATGACCCGCTACTTTCCAAAAACAAAATCATGCTGGCCTGTGTAATCTTTTACACGAGCGGTGAGACTTACATTACGTAAGAGTTTAAGGGGGGGGGGGGGGGAAAAACGTAATAATTATTTTGCAAATTTACAAAAACTTTTTCCTGTAGATTATATTTTTTGTTATAAATTTTATTATTTGGTTGAACAATTTAACCATTTTTTTCAAAGAAACATCATTTTTTATGCAAATTCAACTGTTTTTTTTTAATTTGGCTTTTTGAGGTAAAAATTCAGCTCTTTTCGTATAAAATTCACCTTTTGTTTAAAAAATCATATTTTGTTACTGATAAATGAACTGAGATATTTTTTGAATGAATACTTTCCTGGAAGTTTGTCTTTTTGATTTAACATTTTATCTTTTTTAGTATAAATATTGCACCATTCTTGTAAAATTGCAGCTGCTTTGAAGAAAATTGAACTATTTCCTAGAAAAATTTATTTTTTTTAAAAATTCTTATTATTGTGTCGAAAAGTCAATTGAAATATTTTTCCATGAAAATTTGTCTTTTTGTTTTTTAAATTCACCTTCTTACGCAGAAATGACATCTTTTGATAAAAATACAACTATTGGGTTAAATTCAACAATTTTGTTTAAAAGTCATACTTTTTGGTTAAAAATTCTCCTATTTTTGTTAAAAATGTAACTATTTCGTAGAAAATCTACTTTTTGTTTAAATTTAATATTTTGTTGTTGAAAAGAGATCTGAAATCTTTCCTGGATGAAGATTCAAATACTTTTTTCAAATTTTGTATCTTTTGTTTAAGATAAAAAAATATCTTATTTCAGAGAAATTTTATTAACGAAAATTCCTGAAAATAAAATCCAGGATCTAAAGACCAAATTTACACAATCACCATTATATGTTCCTAGTACAATCTGAAAAAAAATATCTTTTTTCCCTCAAAAGGAAAATAAAAAAATTTTTCCTTTGAAAAAAAATTCGTACTCGTGGATTTAAAATTAAAATTTTGCTTTAAAAATTTTAATTTTTTTGTTGACAAAGTAACGTTTTTTAGTTGAAGTTTAATCTTTTTTGGTTCCAAATTAGATTTTTTGCTTAAAAATTTAACAATTTCATTAAACATTAAAATATTATGTTAAAAATTTATTTTGGTTTTTCAAAATTTAACTATTTTGTAAAAAATTCATCTTTTTGGTCAAAGTTTATCTGCTTTGTTAAACATTTGTCTATTCGGAAGAGAAAATTTGTCCTTTTGGATTCAAGTTCTTTTTTCTTTAGTTCAACAGTCTTCTCAAAAGTTTAAATATTTTGTTGAAAATTCAATTTTTTATAGATAAACATTTGCCCAAAGCAAGAATTTTTTTCTTTTATTTTTTAAGAAAAAAAAAGAACAGAAGAATTTTTTTCTGAGATTGCAATGGAAACATTTTATAATGGTCGCCCAAATTTTATCGTTAGATTCTGAATTTTATTTTCAGGAATTCTGCACATTAGCTTAATTATTGGACGTTAAATAGGATTTTAACTTTAATTTTGATCTCATTTAAATTTCTTAATATTTGGAAAAGTTCTTCTTTTTTTATTGAAAATTCATTTTTTTAGAAACTTATTTCTTGTTTAAATATTCATATTTTGATTTTAGAAAGTTTACTGAAAACTTTTTTGAATGAAAATGCAACTATGAAAAAAAAAGTTAAACAAAAAATCATCTTTTTTAACAGAAATTTAATCTTGTTTAATATAATTTTCATCTTTCTTGGGTAAAAATGTAACTGCTTCGTTGATAATTAACCTGTTTTTTTAAAGTTCATACTTTTTGTTTAAAATTTATATTTTGTTTTTAAAAATGAAGTAGGTGCTCGTTTTTTATTAAAAATTTATCCATTTTAGTACAAATTTAATCTTTTTATATATCTCTAATTTATGGACAGTTACCACATATAATAATTGATCAAATTATCATAAATTACCAAAAATTTCCAGAAATTTACGCAAATATTTTTATTATATTTTTAAAATTAATTTAACGAATTTTAATCATTAATTTGTAATTAATTTTTTAAGTAATTTATCTAAAATTAATGCACAAAAATTCCTGAAAATAAAATCCAGAATCTAACGACCAAATTTATACAAACACCATAAAATGTTCCTAGTGCAATCTGAAAAAAAGGATTTCTTTTTTTTCTCAAAAAAAGAAAAGAAAAAGATAGGTACTAGTAGATTTAAAATTAAAATTTTTCTTTCAATTTAATTTTTTTCTTGAAAATTCAACAATTTCATTAAACATTAAAATACTATGTTAAAAATTTAATTTGGTTTTTGGAAATTTAACTATTTTGCAAAAAATTTATCTTTTTGGTCAAAGTTTATCTGCTTTGTTAAAGATTTGTCTGTTTGGAGAGAAAATTTGTCCTTTTGTATTCAAATTCGTTTTTTTTTAAATTAAACGGTCTTTTAAAAAGTTTAAATATTTTGTTTAAAATTCAATTTTTTGTTTTTAAATATTTTGCTTTAGATTCTGGATTTCATTTACAGAAATTTTGCACCTTCCCTTAATCATTGGACAATAAATAGGATTTTTAATTTGATTTATTCTCATTTAAATTTTTTAATATTTGGAAAAGTTCTTCTTTTTGGATTGAAAATTCATTTTTTTTAGAAACTTATTTCTTGTTTAAAAATTCATATTTTGATCTTAAAATGTCAACTAGAATCTTTTTTGAATAAAAATTTAACTATTAAACAAAAAGTTTAAATAAAAAATTATCTTTTTTAATAGAAATTTCATCTTTCTTGGATAAAAATGCAACTTTTACGTAGAGGATTCAACTAGTTTGTTAAAAATTTGTCCTTTATGTTTAAAAATTTGTCTTTTTTTATTAAATATTCAATTTCTTTCGTAAAATATTTTTTAACTGAAGATTCAACTATTTTTTTGCAAATTCATATTTTTGATTTAAAAATTTATCTGTTTTAGTAGAAATATCATTTTTTTTAACAAAAATTCAACTTTTTTGTAAAAAATTATTCTATTCAAATATTTCATTTGAAAGATTTGGTTAAATTACTTTCATAAGAATTAATTTTTTCTTGAAGATTTATATTTTAAATTGAAAATTCATCTCTTTAAATGAAAGTTTAAATAGTTTGTTAAAAAATACATTTTTTAATGTATAATTCAATTACTTGGGTAAAAGTTAAACAATCTTTTGTTAAAAATTTAATTAATTACTAGATATTTAACTTTTACGTTTTTTAATATTGATATTTTTTAGGTGAAAATTCTCATTCTTTAGCAAAAAAAAAATTTTCTTTCATTTCAAAACATCTTAAAAACTCTTTAAAACTCTTAAAATGCTCTAAAATCGCGTGTAATCATCCAAGACAATTCAGAGTTGTAACATCCTTTGAAATATCTTCAAATCTTCAGAAATCCTTCTAAATATACTCTAATCCCATCAAACATTTAGAATCCCTTAGAATCCCTTGAAAATCCCCTAACATCTTTAAAAATTCGTTAAAATACGTCTTACATAAGTTTCTTTGAATTCTCATGACTTTTTAAAAAATATTCCGAAATGTCATAAAATGTCTTAAAATCCTCTGAAGTCCCTTAAATGGTGGAAGTCCCTTTAAATCTCTTAAAATTGGGTAAAATTCCTTAAAATCCTTTAAAATCTCGTGTAATTAAACCCTTTTATAACATTTTTAAAATAGTTGAAATATGTGCAAATATTTTGAAATCCCCTGAAATCTCTGTCAATCCCTTCAATTCTTCGAAATCCTATTAAAATCCTCTGATATCCTTCAACATTTGTAAAAATGCGTATCACATAAAATCCTTTGAAGTCCTTTCAAATCTCTGAACTTATTTTTAATAATTTTAAAATATTTTAAAAACTCTTAAAACCCTCGAAATCACATCAAATCTCTGAAATCTCTTTAAAATCCTTTGACATCCTTCAAAATCCATAAAAATACGTGTCACATAAATGCCTTTGAATTCTCATGACTTTTTAAAAGATATTCCCAAATGTCTTAAAATGTCTTAAAATGTCTTAAAATCCTTTGAAATCCCTGAAATAGTCGAACCCCCTTTAAATCTCTTAAAATTGGTTAAAATTCCTTAAAATCCTTTGAGATCTCGTGTAATGAAACCCTCTTAAAAAATTTTTAAAATCTTTGAAATATCTGCAAATATTTTGAAATCCTCTAAAATCTCTATAAATCCCTTCAATTCTTCGAAATCCTATGAAAATTCTCTGAAATCCTTCAGCATTCGTAAAAATGCGTATCACATAAAAACCTTTAAAGTACTTTCAACTCTCTGAATTTATTTTTATTAATTTCGAAATGTCTTAAAAACTCTTAAAATCCTTGGAAATCACATCAAATCTTTTAAATGTCTTTAAAATCCTCTGACATCCTTCAAAATTCGTAAAAATACGTGTCACATAAATTCCTTTAAATTCCCATGACTTTTTTAAAAATATTCCGAAATATCTTAAAATGTCTTAAAATTCTTTGAAATCCTTGAAATGGTGGAAGCCCCTTTAAATCTCTTAAAATTTGATAAAATTCCTTAAAATCCTTTGAGATCTCGTGTAATGAAACCCTCTTAAAACGTTTTTAAAATCTTTTAAATATCTGCAAATATTTTGAAATGCCCTTAAATATTTTTAAATATTTAAATGTCTTATAAATAGAAATTAGAAATATTTTCAAATCCCTTAAATTCTTTGAAATCCTATTAAAATCCTCTGATATCCTTCAGAATTCTTAAAAATGTGTATTACATAAAATTCTTTGATGTCCTTTTAAATATCTGAACTTATTTTTAAAAAGTCTTAAAAAGTCTTAAAAACTCCTAAAATCCTTGAAAATCACATCAAATCTTTGAAATGTCTTTAAAATCCTCTGACTTCCTTCAAAATTCGTAAAAATACGTGTCACAATAATTCCTTTGAATTCCCATGACTTTTAAAAAATATTCCGAAATGTCTTAAAATGTCTTAAAATCCTTTGAAATCTCTGAAATGGTCGAAGTCCGTTTAAATCTCTTAAAATTGGGTTAAAATCCTTTAAATCCTTTAAGATCTCGTGTAATGAAACCCTCTTAAAACGTTTTTAAAATCTTTGAAATATCTGCAAATATTTTGAAATGCCCTGAAATCTTGATAAATTCCTTAAATTCTTTGAAATCCTGTTAAAATCCTCTGATATCCTTCAGCATTCGTAAAAATAGGTATCCCATAAAATCCTTGGAAGTCCTTTCAAATCTCTTAACTTATTTTAAGCATTTTGAAATGTCTTAAAAACTCTTAAAATCCTTGGAACTCACTTCAAATCTTTGAAATTTCATTAAAATCCTCCGAAATCCTTTAAAGTTCATAAAAATACGTGTCACATAAATGCCTTTGAATTCGCATTAAAATGTCTTAAAATCCTTTAAATCATGCATTATTTGAGAATGTTTTAAAAACTCTTGAAATCCTTGGAAATCACTTCAAATCTTTGAAATCTTATTAAAATCCTATAAAATCCTTTAAAACTCATGAAAATACGTACCACATAAAATTTTTTTAAACTCTGTGACTCATTATGCATTATTTCAGAATGTTTTAAAAACTCTTAAAATCCTTGAAAATCACTTCAAATCTTCGAAATCTTATAAAAATCGCCTAACACACTTCAAAATTCGTAAAAATACGTGTAGAATAAATTCCTTTGAATCCCCATAATTTAAAAAAAAATATTCCGAAATGTCTTAAAATGTCTTAAAATCCTTTAAAATCCCTAGAATAGTCGAAGCCCCTTTAAATCTCCTAAAATTGGTTTAAATGCCTTAAAATTCTTTGACATTTTGTGAAGTTAAAAGCTCTTAAAACTTTGTTAAAATCTTTGGAATATGTGCAAACATTGTGAAATCCCCTGAAATCTCTATAAATCCCTTTAATTCTCAAAATTCTATTAAAACCTATTCAAATCCTTCGATATCCTTCAGCATTCGTAAAAAAATGTATCACATAATATACTTTGAAGTCCTTTTAAATCCCTAACCTTATTTTTAATCACTTTGCAATGTCTTAAAAACTCTTAAAACCTTCGAAATCACATCAAATCTCTGAGATCTCTTTAAAATCCTTTGACATCCTTCAAAATGCGTAAAAATGCGTGTTACATAAATTGCGTTGAAATCCCATGACTTTTTAAAAAATATTTCGAAATGTCTTAAAAAGTCTTACAACCCTTTGAATTATGCATTATTTCAGAATGTTTGAAAAACTTTCGAAATCTTTGGAAATCACTTTAAATCTTTGAAATCTCATTAAAATCCTCTGAAATCCTTTAAAACTCATAAAAATACGTATCACATAAAATTTTTTCAAATTCTGGGACTCATCATGCATTATTTTTAAATGTTTTAAAAACTCTTGAAATCCTTGGAAATCACTTTAAATCATTGAAATCTTATTAAAATCCTTTAAAATTCATAAAAATACGTGTCATATAAAAGTGTTTAAAATTCTATGACTCATTATGCATTATTTCAGAATAATTAAAAACTCTTAAAATCCTTGAAAATCACTTAAAATATTTGAAATCTTATTAAAGTCGCCTAACACACTTCAAAATTCGTAAAAACAAATTTCCTATAAATTCCTTTGAATTCCCATAATTAAAAAAAAAATATTCCGAAATGTCTTAAAATGTCTTAAAATCCTTTGAGATCCCTGAGATGGTCGAAGCCAATTTAAATCTCTTAAAATTGTTTAAAATTCCTGAAAACCCTTTGAAATCTCGTGTAATTAAACATTCTTCAAACGTTTTTAAAATCTTTGAAATATGTGCAAATATTTTGAAATCTCCTAATATCTCTATGAATTCCTTCAATTCTTTGAAATCCTATTAAAATCCTCTTGTATCATTCAGCATTTAAAAAAAATGTGTATCACATTAAATCCTTTGATGTCCTTTCAAATCTCTGAACTTATTTTTAATAATTTCGAAATGTCTTAAAAACTCTTAAAACCCTTGAAATCACATCAGATCTCTGAAATCTCTTTAAAATCCTTTGACATCCTTCAAAATTCATAAAAATACGTGTCACATAAATGCCTTTGAATTCTCATGACTTTTTAAAAGATATTTCTAAATGTCTTAAAATGTTTTAAAATCCTTTGAATTATGCATTATCGAGAATGTTTGGAAAACTCTTGAAATCCTTGGAAATCACTTCAAATCTTTGAAATTTCATTAAAATCCTCTGAAATCCTTTAAAACTCATAAGAATACGTATCACATAAATTTTTTTTAAATTCTGTGACTCATTATGCATTATTTTAGAATGTTTTAAAAACTCTTAGAATCCTTGGAAATCACTTTAAATCTTTGAAATCTTATTAAAATCCTCTGACACCGTTCCAAATTCTTAAAAATACGTGTGACATGAATTCCTTTGAATTCCAAAGACTTTTAAAAAATATTCCGAAATGTCTTAAAATGTCTTAAAATCCTTTGCAATCCTTTAAATGGTCGGAGGCCCTTCAAACCTCTTAAAATTGGTTAAAATTCTTTAAAATCCTTTGAAATCTCGTGTAATGAAACCCTCCTATAACGTTTTTAAAATCTTAGAAAATTCTCCAATATTTTGAAATCCCCTGAAATCTCTATAAATCCCTTAAATTCTTCAAAATCCTAATAAAATCCTCTGATATTCTTCAGCATTCGTAAAAATGCGCATCGCATAAAATTCTTTGAAGTCCTTTTAAATTTCTGAACTTCTTTTTAATCATTTCGAGATGTCTTAAAAACTCTTAAAATCCTTGGAAATCCCTTCAAGTCTTTGAAATCTTATTAAAATCCCGTAACACCCTTAAAAATTCGTAAAAATACGTGTCCCATAAATTCCTTTGATTTCCTATAATTAAAAAAAAAATATTCCGAAATGTCTTAAAATGTGTTAAAATCCTTTGAGATCCCTGAAATGGTCGAAGCCAATTTAAATCTCTTAAAATTGTTTAAAATTCCTGAAAACCCTTTGAAATCTCCTGAAATCTCTATAAATCCCTTCAATTCTTTGAAATCCTGTTAAAATCCTCTGATATCCTTCAGCTTCCATAAAAATACGTATCACATAAAATTTATTTAAATTCTTTGACTCATTATGCATTATTTTAAAATGTTTTAAAAAACTCTTAAAATCCTTGGAAATCACTTTAAATCTTTTATATCTCATTCAAATCCATTAAAATTCATAAAAATAAGTATCACTTAAAAGTTTTTGAAATTCTGTTACTCATTATGTATTATTTCAGAATGTTTTAAAAAGTCTTAAAATCGTTGGAAATCACTTCAAATCTTTAAAATCTCATTAAAATCCCCTAACACACTTCAAAATTTGTAAAAATAAAAAAATGTCTTAATGTCTTAAAAGTCCTTAAATAGTGGAAGTCCCTTTAAATCTCTTAAAATTAGTCAAAATTCCTTAAAATCCTTTAAAATCTTGTGTAATTAAAACCTTTTAAAACTTTTTTAAAATCTTTGAAATATGTGCAAATATTTTTAAATCCCCTGAAATCTCTATAAATGCCTTCAATTCTTCGAAATCCTATTAAAATCCTCTGATATCCTACAGAATTCGAAAAAATTCTTATCACATAAAATCCTTTGAAGTCCTTTCAAATTTCTGAACTTATTTTTAATCATTTCGAAATGTCTTAAAAACTCTTAAAATCCTTGGAAGTCACTTGAAGTCTTTGAAATCATATTAAAATCCTCTGACATTATTTAAAATTAGTGAAAATACGTGTTACATAAATTCCTTTGAATTCCCGTGTCTTTTTAAAAAATATTCCGAAATGTCTTAAAATGTCTTAAAATCCGTTCAAATTAGTTTGAATTCTTTTAAATTCTTCCACACTTTTTGGATTCCTTAAAACCCTTTGCCATTTCGAGACCTATTTCTAAATATTTCGAAATGTCTAAACATCTCTTAAAATCCCTTAAAATCTCTTAAAATCCTTTAAAATTTTTTCAAATCTTCTGAAATCATCTGAAAATTCATTAAATCACCTAAAATCTCTGAATATTTTTAAAACTGTGAAATTCCATTAAAATCATCTAAAAATCTTTAAAATTGGTAAAAATGCTACGATATCGCATGAAATCCTTTAAAATCTTTTTAATTTTTATAAAATATTTTGCAATATATCAATGCAATATATATATATATATGCAATATATATGCAATATATCCCTTAAACTCAATGAAAACTATAAAAATCCTTTAAACCGCTATCAATCTTTAAAATCCCATTTAAATCTCTTAGAATGTTTAAAAATCCATACAATATTTCAAAATCTTATGAGATATCTAAAAAAAAAGCCTAAATCCCTTTAAAATTTATTGATATTTTTTTAATCTGTGAAAATATTTTTGAATCCCTTGAAATCCTTTATGATATAATAAAGTCCATTAAAATTTTCTAAAAGCCAATTAAAATTCCTCGAAAGCCCTTAAAGTTCTTTATAAGTTTCGAAAATCATTTGGAATTTCGTTAAATTTTTTGAAATATTAAAAAATCCTCGGAATGTTGTGGATATACTTTTATAATTTTTCATTTAATATATCAAAAATATATCAAATATTTTCACCTTAAATAAAATTTAAAAGATAATATTAAGGTCAGTAAGATTCCAACCAAGAAGAATTTTATGGTGAAAATACAATTTTTTAACCAATTACATAAAAGTCTTAAATTAAAAACATCATTTTTTTAACAAAAAATTAAGAAGTTCTATATTAATCTGAAAAAAATAACTTTTAATGCAAAAAAAAAAACATTTAATATAAAACTTTTACATTTTTAGTCTTAACATATAAATTTTCAGCAAAAAATTTTCTTTTAATCAAACAGTTGAAATTTAAACCAAATAGTAGCATTTTTAATCAAACAATTAATTTTAACTTGCAAAAAATTTGTTTAACAATTTGATTCAATTTTCATCCGAAGAAATAAATTTAAAAAAAAATTATAAATCTTCAATTAAACAAATAATTTTTTAAGAAATTAGATTAAAGTTTAACTATGAAATTGAATTTTCAACAAAAAATGTAATAGTTGATATTTAAAAAAAAAATTTATTTTAAATCAAAAACAACTTAGTTTGAGGAAAAAAGACCAATTTTCCAAAAGAGTTGCATTTTCAAATAAGAAAGCTTTTTCAGTCAATAAAGAAAAATTTTTCATTCAAAATATGCATCATAAACCAAGAATAAGAATTTTTTACCAAAAATACTAATTTTTCACACAGTAAATAAATTTTTTACCAAATAGTTGAAATTTTAACCAAGAAGATTAATTTTTTACCAAAAAGACGAATTTTTAAAAAAACTACCTAAATTTTTGCGCAGATAGTTCAATTTTTTAACTCAGAAATGTAATTTTTCAAATAAAAATGGAAAAGTTAAATTTTATACAAAAAAGTAATTTTTAATTAAAAACTAATTTTCTATAAAATGAATCAATTTTTTAACCTAATATTTGAATATTTAAGCAATAAGATTAATTGTTTACTACAAAAGACGAATTTTTAACAAATTAAATATATTTTGAACCAAAGAGTTGAATTTTTTAACTGAAAAGGTCAATTTTACAACCAAAAGTGGGAAAGTTCAATTTTTGAGTAAAATGTAATTTTTAATTTAAATCGAAACAAACTTTTTACAAAACTTTAAACTTTCAGCCAAAAAGATTATCATCATCTACAAAGATTTTTTATTTACCTTAAAAAAGCTAATTTTTTGCAAAATAAAAAAATTTTCAACCAAATATCGGAATTTTCCAAAAAGATTAAAATTCGAATAAAGAAAAAGAATTTTTTAAAAAATGCCATACATTTTTAACCAAATAGTTGAATTTCTGCCCAAGAAGATTAATTTTCTATTAAAAAGACAAATTTTTGACAAATTTATTAAATTTTTGGGCAGATAGTTTAATTTTTTAACTAAGAAATAAAATTTTTTAAATAAAAATGGAAAATTTAAATTTTTATACAAAAATTTAATTTTTAATTAAAAACTAATTTTCTACAAAATAAATCAATTTTTTACCGAAAAGTTGAATATTCAAGCAATAAGATTAATTTTTTTACTACAAAAGACGAATTTTTAACAAATTAAATATATTTTTAACAAATTAAATATATTTTTAACCAAAGAGTTGAATTTTTTAACTGAAAAGGTCAATTTTACAACCAAAAGTGGGAAAGTTCAATTTTTGAGTAAAATGTAATTTTTAATTTAAATCGAAACAAACTTTTTACAAAACTTTTAACTTTTAGCCAAAAAGATTATCATCATCTAAAAAGATTTTTTATTTACCTCAAAAAAGCTAATTTTTTGCAAAATAAAAAAATTTTCAACCAAATATCGGAATTTTCTAAAAAGATTAAAATTCGAATAAAGAAAAAGAATTTTAAAAAAAACTTACATACATTTTTCATCAAATAGTTGAATTTTTTAGCTTTAAAATTATAAGTCTTTAATGCAAAAAGAGATGCATTTTTTGAAAAATAGTTTAATTTTTCACCAATGACTGGAATTTTGAACCTAAAACCATGATTTTTACAAAAAAAATGTTATAGTTGGTATTTCAACCAAATTTATGTTTTCTTTTAAACCAATAGCAGTTGAATGTAACAAAAAAAAACGAATTCCTAAAAAAAAAAAGATGACTTCAAAATATCTTAGGTGAGAAATGACTCTTATCACGTTTTTATCGAATTGAAGTTTGAATGCTAATGTGATATTTTTTTCTTCATGATGGTTGTCTGCCATTCTGTGAATATTTTAACAAAAAATTGATATAATCGGTCAGGCGTTTTTTGCAAAAACCCGATTTTAGAGTTAAATCAATTCGAAATCCAAAAATTTGCCTAAAAGGATTTGATAAATGTTGCTTTAAAATATTCGCAGAATAGCAGACTATCATAATCGACTTTTTTAGGAAGAGATTCGTAACCTCTGATAAGTAACCAGTTCTATAAATGGACACTTAACCGATTAAACGAACTTACCTTTAGTGCAGTTTAATCAGGAATATATGAATCGTCTTAAAATTTTTTATAATTCATAAAAATTATTTTAAATCCCATGAAACAATAAAAAAAAAATTTTAAACTCATAAAATTCGTCGGAGTCGAGAGAAGTAATCGAAACCACTTTAAAACTCTTTAAATAAGTTAAAAACCATTAACATATTTTGAAATACGCGAAACAAATAAACCCCTTTAAACCCATTAAAAAACCTTTAAAAGTTATTTAAATCCCTTAAAATCCGGTAAAATCAACCAAACCTATTTCAAACTCTTAAAATCCGTTATAGTTTATTAAAATATTTTGAAATGACGTAAAATAACTGAAACTCCTTTGAAACACTTAAAATCCGTTGAAATCCATTCAGATTCTTTGAAATTCACTGAAATCATGCAAACCTCTTTAAAACTCTTAAAATCTGTTATAATCGATTAAAATATATTGAAATCCACGAAACAACCGAAGCCACTTTAAACTCTTAAAATCCGTTAAAATCCATCAAAATCCTTCGAAATCCACTTAAATCATGAAAACCTATTTAAAGCTCTTTAAATCCGTTATAATTTATTAAAATATTTTGAAATGCCATAAAATAACTGAAACCCCTTTGAAACACATAAAATCCTTTGAAATCTATTCAAATTCTTTGAAATCTAGTAAAAGCATGCAAACCTCTTTAAAACTTTTAAAATCTGTTATAATCGATTAAAATATATTAAAATCCCATGAAACAATTGAAACCACTTTATAACTCTTAAAATCCGTTAAAATCCATCAAAATCCTTCGAAATCCAC
>JAAAKG020112900.1:0-15385 GCA_010014905.2 Druon quercuslanigerum
TTTTTAAACAATTCGTACGACACATGCCTTTAAAGTATTAAATAATACTTTTAAAATTTTATGCATTCGTACATGGTAAAGTTGCAATTAACTAACTTTATTTAAAAATCGGTGAAGTTCAAGAAAAGAGGAAAAAAATTAATTATTAGAATAATTTAAATTTCTAAATTATTTTAATAAATATCTACGCCTCGGTATTTGAGCTTATTCCTAAAATCCATGAATTTGATTAATATATAAAACAAATTTTGTATTTTATCTTTATTAGTCAAACTAATATGGGTAGCAGGTAATTAATTCAATTAAAAATGCTTTAAATTCCTAGCATTTTATGTAAAAATATTGCATTTTCGACAAGATACATGGATTTTCAATGAAATAGTTGAGTTTTTAACAAATAATGTTACATTTTCAGTTAAAAAAATTAATTTTAAACGAAAAAAGAACAACGTTAAATTTCTAACCAATACATTTTATTTTAAATGAACATTTTTTTCGAAAACGTGCATAGTATGTTTTTAAAAATATTTGAAAATGTTCCCAAAAATTGAATTGTTAGTTAAAAAAAAAAGATATCTCTATGTGGAAAAAAAAGAAAGAAACTTCCAGATAAATCAGTTATGAATTGAGTCCTGCAAATTTTCTTTGGAGAATGTCATCAGGTTCGGAGAAAATTAAGAGAGAAATTTTTGGTTGTACGAAGCGCATTTGTTTTTATAATAATTTTAATAAACAATTTTTATACATTTATTGTCATTTTAGATTCAAACAACCATTTTTAAAAACTCTTAACATAAAAAAATTTTTCTGTGATTAAAATATTTTATTATTGTATTTTAACATATTTCATAATATCTAATGAATTTCAGGGAATTTAAAAATATTTACTAGAATTTCTAAAGATTCGAAAGGTTTTTTACAAATGTTCAATAAAAGTATAAAATTAAAATGAATTTCAAGGGATTTTTAATTTAATAAAATCTCAGAAATTACAAAGGATTTCAAGAGAACTACTACAATGACAAAATTACATTACGATAAATTTCGGGGGATTTTAGCAACTCCGAAGATTTTAAATGATTTTAAGGTATTTTAATGAGTTGTACAAGGTTTAAAGGATTTTTTTGAATCTCAAATAATTTAAAAAGATTTAAAAAATTTCCTGAATTTATCGATTTCTCGAAAACTTTTAGAAATAAATTTAATTAATTTTCAAGGGGTTTTAAATGATTTCTATAGACTTCGAATTTTTTCAAAGAATTCGAGAGTAGCTATCATTTTTTTATATTTAAAAAATTACAAGTTTTATTTTTATAAAGTCATTTTGTGAAAATAATGTCTAATTCTTAACGAATACGTAAATTTGGTTGCCGACGGCTTTTGATATTTACTTTTCTAACTGAAATCAAATAAAGCGAACTGTATGTTTTTCATGTTACATATTCTAGTTACAAGTTCCAGAATATTGTCTTCTCATTGTTTTAACTTCTGTCAATTTTTAAAATGATTATTGTATACAGCCCTAATTTAATTATTATGTTTTTACTGAAAAATTAGTAGTTTAGAAATTTAACCTATCTAATTAATAATTTCTTATATAACTTGTGCGGCTGACTTTTCTGCAATCGAATCAGTAGAACTTTACTAATTTAGATTAAGAGTTAAATAAAAAAAACCTTTTATTTGATTCATACAAATAATTTTCTTGCTTAGAAATAATAAGATAAGGTTAATCATTTCTTTATTTTTAATAAAAACTTTATTTGAATCTAAAAAATATATATATTTTTTTTTCATAAAGCATTATAAAAATATAATAAATTTTGAGATTGACAAAACAGGTTTCGAGAAAAAATATTTAATAATACGTTTAAGAATTTCAATATTATTACTAATCTCGTTTAACGGAAAAGGCTGTTTTTTTATTGTTTATTTAAAAGATTTTTTTATGCCTCTTTCACCGAATCTTACAAAATGTTTCAAAGTGATACGATTTTCATAATTCATAGGTTATTTTCTCGGGCAAAATATTTTTTAGAACTTAAGCCTATTTGATTTTAAATAATGTATAAATTATTACTAAAGACAGGCATTTATTCTAACAAAATTTTCTTTAGAACTAAACTTTTTAGAACTAAACTTTGGTAAAAAGCAATACAAAAAAACTGTCCAATGCGCAGGCACATTCTCATCTTTATTCTCAACATCCTCAAAAATTTTAATTTTTAAAATGTTTTTTTTATAATTAAAAAAACTATTTATCTTATTGAAAAATAATTTTCAACAAATTTGTGGATCTTTTTTGTTCTAACTTTTTCAATTAATTTTTTTCGTTTTTTTTTATTCAAACATTGGATTTTTCATATTTTTAATTTTATTTATACGACTAAATGAAAAAACTATGTGTCCTTTAAAAAATAGTTGATAGCAAATATGGAAATATGGAAACTTTTTAAATAGTGATTTTCATAAATAAAACGAAAAGTATGTGTCTTATCAAAGAAATGGTATCAGTAAAGTTTGAACATCTTTTTAGGATGAATATTTTTTTTTGTCAATACTGTTTTCTTATCGCGTATACTTCTCCTGGAAAATGGAACTTTATATTTCCTAAAATACATTTTTTTTATAAAAACAAAACGGTTAATAAAAAATGACTTGTTATCGAACTTCTTCTTTCCTTTGATGTCAAATGTTATATCAAATAAATATTATTATTTTCTAATAAGGATGAGAAAGCAAAAAAGATTGGTTGAAAACAAAATTATGACAACAAACTAGTGTTGACTAAATTTGCCATAAAAACTTCTTCTGAAGGCGACATAAGTAGGGAAAACAATGTACGAAAAATAAATATTTTTCAAAGATGACTGATTCGAATAAGATCGCTTCCAGCATATAGAAACTTTAATTAAAAATTCTTTTTTTATTCTTTATGGTTCCAATTTTAAATACATTCTCTAGCGTAAGAACGTTTTCATTACTTAGAGAAGATGAAGATTGTGACTGTACTTTGTACCACAGCAGTTTTTTTCTACTCTATTGGGAAATATAATAATGCCCTATTCGGAATTGTTTAAATAAAAGAAACTTGTTTTACGGATAGAAAAACTCAAAATAGCGTCGTTTCCGATGTTAGCATAATTGTTTTATTACTGAACAGATCCAAGCAATATTTTTCTATTCCAAATTAATATTTGGCATGATTTTAATTTTTCCAAACTACTATTTGGAAAGAGTTGGCTCATAGTCTAGGAGCCAGAGGGGGGGTTCGTGGCCGATGGGGGTAAGGGGCTCCACCCAAGTGTTTTTTTTATGTATTTTGACCTCATAATCAGGAATTTTGAGGGTGGATTGTCCGAAAGTGTATTATTTATCTCACGGAG
Organism: Druon quercuslanigerum; assembly: GCA_010014905.2. Classification (NCBI taxonomy): domain Eukaryota; kingdom Metazoa; phylum Arthropoda; class Insecta; order Hymenoptera; family Cynipidae; genus Druon; species Druon quercuslanigerum. The sequence continues at coordinate 3,387 of JAAAKG020112900.1, forward strand.
AATGCGTTGATTTTTTCAGATCTCAAAAATGTTGATTAGAAATCGAGTTATAACAATTTTCGTTAAGGTGTCTTCCCGGCCGATCGCCGGCTGCGTTCGGGCTTCCGCCGCTTACGATCTTCCATTACTCGGTTCGCTGTATCTCAAGTTCTATTTAACATCTTTGAGATCTGAAAAAATCAACGCATTCTCCGTGAGATGAGGAATACATTTCCGGTGCCATAATAACAATAAGTTTTCAAACAAACTAACTGTGGCCGTTTAAACAATTTAATTGTTATTAAATAATTACCTATTAACTTTTGGACAATCCACCCTCGAAATTCGTAATCTGGAGGTCAAAATACATAAAAAACACTTGGGTGGAGCCCGTTACCCCCATCCGCCACGGACCCCCCTCTGGCTCCTAGACTATCATTAGGTCACGCTTAAGGGTCATTTTTTTATCCTGACTCCTGACTCTTATCTACTGGCTCTTGATTGCTGACTCAAGTCTCAAAACTCATAATCCTAGGTCCTAACTCCTAAATCCTGACTCTTGATTGCTGACTCCAGAGTTCAAACTCCTAACTCCTAACTCTTGTATCTTTCTGGCTGACTCCAGACTCAAATTTCCTAACTCCTAGCTTCTAACTCTTGATTTCTAATTCCTAGCTCATAGCTCCTGATTGTTGACTCTTTTTTCTGATTAAAGACTCTAAACTCTTAGCTCCTAACTCCTAACTCACAACGAAAAGGTCCAACATAAGTAATTTAAATTCATAAATTCCTACTTCATTTTTAATTACTTAGAGAAGATGCAGATATTCACTGTGCTTTGTACCACATCAGTTTTACTCAACTCTATTGGTAATATAATAACGCCCTATTCGCAATTGTTTAAATAAAATAAACTTTTTTTACATATTGAAAAATCCAAAATGGCGTCGTTTCCGATGTTAGCATAATTGTTTTAATATTTGACATGATTGTAATTTTTCCAAATTACCATTTGGAACGAGTAGGCTCATTACGTCACGCTTGAGTGTCATTTTTTTATCCTGATTCCTGAGTCCTAACTACTGACTCTTGATTGCTGACTCAAGACTCAAAACTTCTAAATCCTAGCTCCTAACTCCTAAATCCTGATTCTTGATTTCTGACTTCAGAGGTCAAACTCGTAACTCCTGACTCTTGACTCTTTCTTGCTGACTTCAGACTCAAAACTCCTAACTCCTATCTCCTAAATCCTAGCTCCTAACTCTTTATTTCTAACTCCTAGCTCATAACTCCTGATTGTTGACTCTTTTTTCTGACTAAGGACTCTAAACTCTTAGCTCCTAACTCCTAACTCACAACGAAAAGGTCCAACATGAGTAAAATGCAGATGTTCACTGTACTTTGTACCACAGCGGTTTTACTTAACTCTGCTAGTAAATGTAATCATACCCATTCGAAATTGCTTAAATAAAAGAAAATTTTTCTCTATATGGAAAAACTCGAAGTAGAAAATGGATTTATTTCGGACGTACATAATCGTTTTATTATTCAACAAATCTTAATTTTTTTTTCTATTCCGGCTTAATATTTGGCATAATTTTAAATTTGTCAAAATAAAGATTTAGAAAGAGTTGGCACATTATGTGACGCTTAAGGGCCATGTGTTTTTTTTCTCGTGAGCCCTAAGTCTTAAATCCATACTCCTAACTCCCTAGTCCCAACTCCCAGCTCGTAAGCCCTAACTCCTTAAGTCTAACGTTTAACTTTTAACTCCTATTTCCTGACTTCATTGCTGACTCAAGACTCCAAACTCCTAAGGCCTAGCTTCTAACTCTTAACTCCTGATTCTTGATTGATGACTTAGAGTTCAAACTCCTAACACCTGACTCTTGACTCTTGATTGCTGGCTCCAGACTCCTTACTCCTAACTCCTAACTCACAACGAAAAGGTACTAAATAAGTAATTAAAATTCATAAATTTCTATTTCTTTTTACAGAAATAGGTTCACTCGCAATATAACGATGGAGACGAAGATCGCATAAAATAGCTTCTGAATTTGAAATTCGTGAAATTTTACGAAATAGTTATTATTGTGTCCACGACGGAAATAATTGGTCTATTCCAATATTAGGACCTAAAGAAGTAGAATTGACTGCCAATGGTCCATTTGTCACCATTGTGAATTTTTCAGATTCCTTTTAAATTTAAATTAAAAAATGGCACGTCCAGCATTTTATTTTATCGTATGTGGTATTACTGTGGTATCACTCAAATATCACAAGAAGAACCTAAAAAAACTTCTAAGGACAATAAGGATTCAATTTTTTAGAGTTTGGTAAACACGGGGAAAAACCGTTCTAGTATCGATCGGGTGCCAGTTCGTCCACACGTTCATACGTCTTACTTTTCTCCAATAAGGGGAAATTAGGGGAGGGGAAGTAGAAAAAGTGATAGGAAAAGGGTGGGAAAGTAGGATAAATAAGAGGAAATGAGTGGTGGAAAAGAAGGGTAGCGGGGGAACAGAGCGGTGGTTAAGTAAGAAAGTTGGGGGGAATGGAGGAATGGGAGAATAATAGTAGGTGAATTAGGGGAAATAAAGGAAAATTAGGAAAGAAAAAGTAGGGAATATATGGGAAGGAAAGTAGAAGTAAGTGTAAATGAGGAGAAGTAGGGGCAACTATTAGAAAAAAGGGTGAGTAAGAAGGGGGAGTATTAGGCAAGGAAACGAGGAGTGGGGGAAGTACCGAAGGAAGAAATAGGGAAGGATGCAATAGGTGGATAGAGGGGAGGGGATCAGGGGAATTTACGGATAGTAAGGGAAGGGAAATAGGGGAGGGATAGGTTGGAGCGACCTAATTACCATTTTAATATGCCAGGAAAAATGAAAAATTGGTCATGAAAAGAATGAGGAAATTTTTTATATAAATTTTCCCGGCCACCGTGACATAATATTCTTGTTAAAAATTGCTTTGTCTTTTATTTTTTTGCAGTTTCTTTCACCTAAATATTATAACTATAGTTAAAAAATGTAATATTTGGTTCAAAACTTAACATTTTTGTTAAAAAGTTGAGAATGCAACCATTTTTGTAGAAAACTACCTTTTTGTTGACAATTCATCTTTTAAAATTCATATTTTCGGGTTGAATGTATAACAGTATAACAGAAAATGCTTTTTTTTTAATGTTTAATAATTTAAAAGAACAATTTTTTTTTACGACTGAAAACTATTTTTTTTAAATTTGCCTTTTTGGCTGGAGAGTTCATCTCTTTGGTTAAAAATTGAACTATTTTGTTGAAAATTTTTGTTTGTGTTTAAAATTAAATTTTTTTATTTAAAATTTAACTTTTACATATTTGATTGAAACTTATTATTTTTTAAATAATAATTTGAAATTTTTTTAAAAACTTTAATCATTTGGGTAAAGGTTCAACTATTATTTTCAAATCTAGTCTCTTAGCTTTCAAGTTCAACCATTTTATTACCACTTAATTTTTTTGAAGATTCAACATACTTTAACAAATTATCTCATTAGTTTGACGAATCCTAAAAGTTTAACTAAATTATTTCTAAAAGGTACCATTTTTTATTAAAAATTCAACTTTTGGGTAGAAAATGAACTTTTGTTTTAAAAAAAACATATTTTCAGTATAAAGTTCGACTATTTTACAGAAAATTTGTATTTTAGCTTAAAAGTTCAGAAATTTGGATTAAGTTTCTTTTGCTTTGACTAAAAAATCTCTATTTATTGAATTTTTTGGTAGAAAAATTAATATCTGGTTCAAGATGGGACTGCTGAATTTAAAATTCGTTCTTCAACGTAAAAAATTAATTTTTTTACTTATAATTTAACTTTTCTGTTTTTTTACATCAGTAAAAAAACTGCATCTTATTCAAAAATTGTCAATAACGAGGATATAGAAAAAAATCGAGGAAACATTAAATATTAATACATAAATGTCAAAAAGAAGAAAAAATCTTTTTATTAGACATTTTTAAGTTTTTTAATAATGTAAAAATGATTCTTTAATGATTTTGTCCATTAATTTTTCTTTCTTTTTTTTCCTTACTTTTCTTTCTTCTTTCTGTTTCTTTTTTTCTTTTCTTAATTTTCTTTCTTTTATTCTTTTTATCAATTTTTTTCTATTTTATAAAGCATTATAAAACCCCCAATAAATGTTGATCTTGACAAAATAGGTTTCGGGAAACAGGTATGTAATTCAAATTTAGAAAATTTCAATAATATTATTGAAAGTCTTTTCTAAAGGAAAAGTGATGTTTTTGCACGGAGAAAGTGTTAATTTAAATTATTTTCTTTTTTACTGGTTAATACATTTTTTTTTTTCTCATAACTTCTTAATAAATTTTTATAAATGATACGTTCTGAATAAATTATAGTTAATTTCCCCCGGAAAAAGATTCTCTACAACTTGACCTTATTCCGTTTTTAGTAATAAATAATTATTATATACATTAATTTGTTCGTAAAACTGTTAAGAAAAATATTTTTTTAATTGTATGAGCTAACTAAAATTTATTTTTAAAAATTAAACGAGGTCAAGTTGTAAAGAATCTTTTATCCTCCGATAATAAGCTATCACTCACATATAGCGTAAAGTTTATTGAAATTTGGTAAAACGCAATAAAAAAAGATAGGTCGAAATTTTTTTGAGTAATTTGTTGACCTTCTAAATTGTACATTTTCCGAGGCAATGTAGTAAAGATAACCTTGCGATAAATCGTTTTTAAAGTCTTCACAAATGAAATGGAAATACAAATATTTTCGAAAAATAAACTTTACTTTCATATAGAAAACTCGCCATCGATAATGGCGTCGTTTACGGTTTCAATAAGATTTGTTTATTCTTCAGAAAATAATAATAGTATTTTGCGCCAAGCATTTGAAAAAACAAGCAAACTTTTTTCAATAGCGATGGGAAAAATTGTTCCAATTATCCTATTTTTTAAAGTTTAAGATTGGGAGAAAAGATTAAGAAAGGAAGGCTCATTTTTAAACAAATGATGTAATTTTCAGTTAAGAAACGCAAATTTTATCCCATAAAATGAAAGTTTCTAGAAAAAAATTGAATTTTGAAAGAAAGAAATGAATTTTCTACTAAAATTAGGGATTTTTAACAATAAAAAAAGGATTTTTGAGAAAGTAGTTCATCTTTTAACCAAGAAGTTGAATATAAAAAAAGTATTTAAATTAATAATCAAACAAAATTGAATGTAACAAGAAAGACGCATTTGACACAAAATATTTAAATCCTCAACCGAAGCAGATTAAAATTTAACCAAAAAGTTACATATTTAAAAACAACAAAAATTGACTTTTTACCAAAAAAATTAATTTTTAATTAAGTAGTTTAATTTTATACAAAATTCTTGAAATTAAATAAAGCGCTTTGATTTTCAAGCCGAAAATTTGTATTTTAATTAAAAATATGAATTCTCAACAAAACATGTAATATTTGATACTCTAATCAAAAAGACTTTAATTGTAATAAAAAAAACTGTTAAACTAAAATACATTTTTTTGTTAGATATTTAACTAATTATTTTTATAAGGAAGTTTTTTTCTACTCAAAATTTACTTTTTTATTTTTGTTTTATAAAAGATTATATGTTAAAAATTTGAAATAAATAAATTTTGGTTTCTGAATATTAATCTTGCAAAATTGGTCACGAAAATTCTGCGAAAAGTTAAGAAATTTTGGAAATGAAGTTTTTCAGCCCCTCTCTACAAATTTTATCACAGAATGAATTGAATGTTGTAGCCTTTAACCATAAATAAACTTTTTTTTGTTGATATTTTTCATGATTAAAACGAAAACTATGCATCTAATGTAAAAAAATTTTAATAACGGGCATCAGAGCAAAAAAAGCGTAAAAAAGGGAAAAATGTGGAATTTTTTACAAAACGTGAAATATCTTTTCATATGAAATTTAAAAAGTTTTAAATGATGTAAAAATTATTTGTTACATGATTTCTGCGATTAACTTTTTATGTGAAGTGGATATATTGTCAAAAAATGTAATTTGTCAAATAAAAAATTCTTGGATTTTTGAAATCGTTCCGATTCTCAAGAATAATTTCTTTAAACAAAATTCCATCATTATGAATATTTTTAACGTAAATTTTAAACTACACATTTAAAAAATATTTTAATTGTATGTATAGATACAGCGGAAAAATATTTTTTCTTTAGAGTTAAATTTAAATCTTAAATAGATGATCTTCAAAATAATCAAGTCGACATTTGTTATTTTTTAATTTTTCACGGTGAAAAAACATCAGTCTTGCAAGAAAAACATGTTTTTTAGTTTTTAGGCAGTAAGTTGTAAATATATTTATTTAGATGACTTACTCTATTTTCACAATTTTGACAATGTTGTCTTAAAATTGTATCAATTTTTCGATAAAATAATTAAATTTACTCTTAAAAAAATTAATTCTTCCTTTCAAAAAATGACAGCTCCTACAAAATTGTTCAACGTTCAATCAAAGAGATGAATTTTAAAAAAAGAAATATAATACATAGTTTATATTTTCAAAAGATTAAATTAATTTTAAAAAAAGACAATAAAATTTTACCAAAAATGATAAATTTTTAGCAAATTATTTAAAGCCTCAACCAAAACAGATGAATTTTCAATGAAAAAGATCATATTTAAACCAAAAATGAAATAGATACATTAAAAATTTTAAAAAGTATTACTTAACAAAAATTCCGCAAAATAGTTGAATTTTCGAATTTTCAATAAAAAAATTAATTTTCCACACAAAAGCTTAATTTAAACTAAGCCATTGAATATTTAGTTAAAATTATGACTATTCAAATATCCTGAAGGCTTAACGCAATATATACACAAACTTCTTCATTTTCCATAATAATGGATCAATTTTTAAAATGAATAGAAAAGAATAATTGTCAATGAATAATAAAAAATTCGAACATCTGCTTATTTGTTAAAAAATTTAATAGCACTAAAATTTAGACCTAAATTATAATTCAGGAGAGTAATATCAGTTTTTTTAAAATTATATAAATATAATTTTTAGAGCTCTAGACTTTTGGTAGAAACTAAAAAATATTTCATTTTAAAAAAAATTGTCAAGTTAAAAAAATTTTTGATCTTCATATAACTTATACAATTTCTAAAGCCGAGAAATGAAATTTGCGCTGGAAAATTAAAGAAATAAAAAATATTCAAACACACAAAGTTTTTAAATAACCGAAATTTAAAATTGCTTAATCTGAACATTCTGTTAAACTGTTAAATAACATATGAAATATAATATTTGTGTTTTATAAAAATATGTTTTATAATTTTGTTGTAAACGATGTTTAAATTGATTCAATTCATTCATTTTTAAATATGGTATTATTGAAAAATAGCAGAAATTTTAATATTTCAAGGTTTTCTAATTTGGAAATTTAAAATTATTGACAATTTTTTTATTTCGGGAATTTTCTATTTTTAATATTTTCTCTTCGGAAAAATTCGACAGTGGTGAAAATTTTATTGTGCGGGAACTTTCACTAGTTCTACTTTTAGAAATCTTTTAAAATATTCTTTCAAAATTAATTATTCTACATTAAAAATCATTAAAAAATTTCTCAGAATTCTCAAGAGAATTCTTTTATTATCTTGAAACCTTCAAAAATTCCTAACAAAATTTTCATTTCTTTCAAAAATCTTCATAAATCTACGTTTTTAAAGAAGTTTTGTGAAATTACAGAAAATTTTTAATTTTTTTTTTAAACTACTTAAAACTTTTAAACCTGAGAAATGTATAATAAATTGATTGAACCTTTTCTTAAATTGTTATGAAAATTTCGCAAAATAAAAAACACGAAATCTTCGAAATTCTTTTTTGACCATTTTTTATACAATTTGGAATTTTCTGAAACCTTTTTAAATATCATTTTAAAATTTATTGTTTCACATGCCTTAAAATCTAGAAAATGCTTTTTCTACCATTTTAAAAATCTTTTGAAGTTTTTTAAAATCTTCTTAAATTGGAACATAAATTTCATTAAAAAAAAAATAAAAAACAACTAAGAGTTAAATTTATAGAAAATTTATATTACTTTAAATCTTTAAAAATATACATTTTGTTAAATTTTTTTTTCAATCAAAGCAAAGAAAAGTTTATTCTTTCTTTCTTTTGTTTTTTTTTCTTTCTTCTTGATTCTTATTTCTTTCTTTTTTTCGCTTTACCTTTAATTCTTGCTGTTTGTAGCTGGAAAATAGCTATTAAAAGTCATGTTTGAAAAAAGGACTGCATAGTAAAAAACTAATTAGAGCCTGAATAAAATTCTATTTTTTCAAATTTTTAAAGCATTATAAAAGCCTGACGAATTTTGAGATTGATAAAACTTTAAAAAATTTTTATTTTATAACTGACGGTCTTGTTTAAAGGAGAAGTGATATATTCTTAAATGATTTGTTTTTATTTAAATGATTTTGTTTTTTACTTTTGCACATAATATTTGGTCTTATCGCTCCTAACCGAATATTGAAAGTTATACAGTCATCTTATTTACATGAGAAAAAGATTTCTTACAACTTGACTCTATTGCATTTTCAATAATAAATAAATTATTATTAAATTTATTCATCTGTTCGTGAAAATGTTGTTAATAAAAATAGTTTTTCAATTATTCCAGTTATTTAAAAATTGTTCAAAAAGCAATACAAAAATATAAGTCTAAATTTTTTTAAATAATTTTTTGACCTTCCAAATTGTACACTTGCTGATTCACGGTAGTTGAAAACGAACTCGGGGTCCATTTCTTCTAAAGCCCGCAAAAGGGCGAAATCGATTTAAAAAATACAAATGTTTTCGAAAGACAACCTTCACTTTCATGAAATTTCAACAAGTATAAATTAACGACCACTTCTCCAGCATATTCTTTCCGAATACATTTTCTTTTCAACAACTTCTCAACCATAAGGCCGTTCTCATTATTTGAAGACGATGAAGATCGTCACTCTGCTTTGTACCACAACGGTTTTTCTCAACTGTATTGGTGAATTTAATAATTTATCTACTATTTTGTGTCTATAGTAAATTGCACTTTATTACATTCTTTTAGAAACTTTTCAAATTCAGAAAACTTTTTTTTCCTATAGGAAAAACTCGACGTAGACAATGGCATCGTTTTCGGTTTAAATACAAAAGTTTTATTCCTCAACAAATTGTAATTATATTTTTCTAAATTCCTATTTAATATTTAGATAATTTTAAATTACAGTGCATTATTTTGTATTCAAAATTGTCCACATTAAGGAAACTTTTTCTCCATATGGAGAAACTTGACGTGGATAATAGCGTCATTTTCGGAGTACATATTTATTTATTTTGGTATTCCGAATTCATATTTTAAATAATTTTAAATTGTCGTATATAATTTTCCAGTCGAAATTCTTGAAGCTCAGCAAAAATCTTTTCCATATGGAAAATATCGACATCGGTTATGGCGTCGTTTCCGGTTTAATCAGTCGTTTTATTCATCAACAAATCATAATAATTTAATGTAATTTTGCTAATCGGAAATAATATTTACCATAATTTATAAGTTGCAGCTTATTATTTTTTATACAAAATTGTTCAAATTAAGAAAACTTTTTCCATATATGGAAAATCTCGACGTAGATAATGACGTCATTTCAAAAGTCTTTTTTTATTTTGCTATGCTGAATATATATTGAAAAAAATTTTGAATTGCGATTATTATTTTCTATTCAGAATTGTTTAAATTAAAAAAAATCCATATTGAAAAACTCAAGATGGATAATGGCTTCGCTTCCGATTTAATTTATTTTATTATTTTATTATTCCCAATTAATATTTTAAATAATTTAAAATTTTAGTGTATTATTTTCTATTAAAAATTGTTCAAAGCAAGAAAATTGTCGTTTCGGGGATCATTTTTATTTTATTTTGCTATTCTGAATTAATATTTTAAATAATTTTGTATTGCGATTATTATTTTCTAGTCAGAATTGTTCAAATTCAGAAAAAAAACTTCCATATTGGAAAAATCAAAAAGGATAATGGCGTCGCCTACGATTTAAATAATTTTATTATTATTTTTCTATATCTAATTAATATTTGAAATTATTTCAAATTTCAGAGTAATATTTTCGATTCATAATTGTTCAAATGAAGACAACATTTTCCCCATATGGAAAATCTGGACTTAGATAATAGCGTCATTTCCGCGATAATTTTTATTTTAATTAGGTATTCTGAATTAATATTTCAAATAATTTTGAATTGCGGTTATTATTTTCTATCCAGAATTGTTCAAATTCAGTAAAAGAATTTCCATATTCAAAAACTCGAGATTGATAATGTCGTTGCTTCCGCTTTACATAATTTTGTGATCATTTTTCTATTTCAATTAATATCTGAAATCATTTTAAATTTTGATGTATTATTTTTTATTCAAAATTGTTGAAATTAAGGAAATATTTTCTCCATATGGAGAAATTCAACCTGGGTAACAGCCTCTTTTCCTATGTATTTTTTTATTTTTCTGTTCCAGATTAAAATTTTAAATAATTTTAAATTGTAATATATAATTTTCCATTCGAAATTGTTGAAACATAGCAAAAACATGTTCTATGAGGAACAACTCGACATAGGTTATGGCGTCATTCCCGGTTTAAATACAATTATTTTATTACTTAAAAAATCATAATAATTTAATAATATTTTGCTATTCTTAATTGATGTTTAGCATGATTGATAAACTGCAGCGTTTTATTTTCTATTCAAAATTGTTCATATTCAGAAAACTTTTTGCCCATATGATAAAACTCAACGTAAATCATGGTGTCTTCTCCAGGGTATTCTTCTTATTTTGCTATTTCAAATTAAAAATATTTATAATTTTGAATTGCAGTATATAAATTTCATTCCGAATTTTTCAAATCCCAGAAAAAATTTACCATATGAAAAATCTCAAGATGATTAATAGCGTTGTTTTCTATGTAAACAATTTTATTTTCATTTTTATTTTCCACATTAATATATGAAATAATTAAAAAATTTTAATTACTTAATTACTAATTGCTTAATTTACTTTAATTACTTAAATTTTTATTTTAAAAAGAGGAAATTTCTACAAAGTAGATCTATTTGAATTGAAAAACGATACTTTTGAACATAGAAAAGTAAATTTTTTACAAAACAATCGAATTTTAAACCCGAAAGTACACATTTTAAGACAAATTTAATTTTCCACAAAAAAGTCGAATTTTCGACCATTTTTAAAATATTTTTTCTAAGTCAGTTCAATTTCCAAAACAAAAATATGCACTTTTAATTGAAAAGATAAATTCTCGAAGAAACATGTAATATTTGCATTTCCAACTAAAAAAGATCTTAATGGAAATAAAAAACGGTTGAACCAAAAAATCTTTATTTGTTCAAAAATTGTCTTTTTGGTTGGAAAATGCATCTCTTTAGTTCAAACTCTGACTATTGCTTTGCAATGTTTTTTATGACAAAAATTCATGTTTTTTACCTAAAATTTAACTTTTCTATTTTTGGTTTATAAAATATTATGTTTCAAAAATGGAACAATAATAAAATATTGGTCTTTGAATATTATTCTAAAAAATTTGTTTAAAATAATGTCAGGAAATTTTGGAAATGAAGTTTCTATGCCACCCTGGTTATTTTTATTGTAAAAATTTTTGATTAACATAATTCAATTTGATGAAAGAATATTAAAGATTTTTTTTGTCAATCAACAATCGAAGTTTTGAGATAGGTAAAAGAACCGAACGCACGAGAATGATACAGTTACTATGGTTTAATGTCTCTGTTTGTTAAATATTTGACAAAACATTTTTTAAAACAACGTCAACTTTAAAAAATTTACTTTCTAAGATTAGTCTCTAATATTAGTGCATTTTTTTAAAGATTTAATTCATTATATAATATTTATATTTATATAATATTTATATAATATTGTTTGAAAATTGGGTTTTTTAAG
>JAAAKG020112911.1:0-15384 GCA_010014905.2 Druon quercuslanigerum
GTATAAAGTGATGGGATATAGAAAAGAAGAGGGCAGAGGATAGTAAAATTTTGCATAAATCTAATACCTTCTCTGATGAGAATGTAAAAAGGGAATTTATTTAGTGTTTGGTTATTAGTTAAATACACATTTATATTAAATTTTTTTAGGGAACATCTAAGACGTTCTAAAAGATTTTCAATGAATGTTAAAGAAACTTTCATGTCTTTTGTTTTGTGGGTTTCATTCCATTCTTTATTTTTGGAAGAATTATTATATATTTCGAACACTCTTTCTTTACTCACATTAGTCATCAGTTGCAATAAATAATTGTTTTGTACTAAAGTTTTCTTCAATTGACTTAAATTTTTTTTCTCGAAATTTGATGTTACTTAATTTAACACAGCCATCTACTAATCATTTGATTAAAACTATTTTTTGAGTTAATAAATGATGTGAATTATAATTTAAGTAACGTTCTGACCATGAAAGTTTTTTGTATAAATTTGCGATTAAGTTTCCATCTGGAATTTTTGTAATTGATAAATAAAGATATGTTATTGCATTATTATTTTCTTTTTCTATGGTAAATTTTATCGAGTCTTCTAATCTGTTACAGGTATTTAAAAATTCGTCTAATTTGTCTAATGGAATTACAGCTATCATATTATAATTATAGCTATCATCAACGTATATTTTATAAAGAATAGGAGTGAAACTCAAACTTTTAAAGGCTCTTTTTCCAATTTTCCATAAATAAGTTTTCTACAATTAGAGATAATGGAGAACTCATTAGACATCCTAAAATTTGTTTATAAAATTTATTGTTAAACAAAAAATATAGTCTTATTTAGGACAGTTCGAGTAGCGATTAGAAATTCCTTTTTAGTAATTTTTGTTAAGTTCTTGTAGCTATTTAATTTTTCCTCAGTGCAATCTAATGCAAGGTTCAATGAAATACTATTGGACATTGACACAACATCCAACGAAACTATTGAATCTGAATGAGGCAGTTTAGTATTTACGAGTTTTTCTTTTAAATATCAAATATTTTTTACAAACGCTTGATTTTTTCCTCATACTGGTTTTAAAAAATTTGAAATATATTTAGCTAGATTATAGGCTTTCATTTATCAATCTTTTCCTTTCTCGTATGATAGCAATGTCATTACATTTTTGTTCAAGAGTTAAACCATGCTAGTTTTTATGTTTTTATAGATAATGTTATTTTTAAATAAATTTTCAACTGTGTTTGTATAATCATTGGGGTTTGTAGCTATTGTTATATTACTCTTATCGGCTTTGAGGAAAATTAAATCTTTGTGTTCATTTAAAAAAATTGTTGAATAAGCTCTAAAATTTTACGTTTGTTATCATATTTGTTAAAAAAATGATTTAAAATTAATTGAATTATAGTTTTTCTCATTTCTAATTTCAGTTGTTTACTTACTATATTTTTAATGCAATTTTAATTATTGACAGTTATGTTATTTATTGGAATTTTGTTAACATTAAAAGGAATATCATGGTCATTGCCCAAAGTTAAAGTTTCTGCAAACTCATTTCTTTTTGTGATTAAAAATTTCTTTTTTTCAACAACTCAAACTTTTGTATACATTTATTTCTCTTTTCCTACTTTAATTTGTTTAAACTAAATTCTTGTGAATTAAAAAAGGTTGAAATTAAAATGTCTTCTAAAACGTTGGATAATTTGTATTTTAAATGATTTGATAAGTGTCCTGAAACTTTGATGTTTCTTTGACTTTGTATAGTTTTTATAAAAATGTACAAAAAAACAATTTTATAGTAATTTTAAAATTTTGACTCAGGTGATATTGAAACTCTGAATAAAACCTGCAATAAGGTTGAAACGTTAGAAGACAATTTTTCCACAGATACATAATGATTCGTTAGCATCTGAATCCCTTGTTTTTATAATATTATGACCGTATGGTCAAAATAATTTTATTCATGAAGAATAACAACGTTATTTAAAGAACGGTCAAAGAAAAATTTTAGAGCAAAGGAATACTCCAATTACACTGAATATACATATATTTACATGATTCAGTTTGATGGAACTTTATTTAACGTTTATGTTTAAAAGTAAACTTAGAATCGTAGGACTGTGAGTGAAGCATCACCCGTTCTAGTTTTCTTTAACACTAGCATGCAACCCTCCGTAAACTATGATGAAGAGCAGAATTTTAAGAAAAAAATCAAGTATCCAACGACAAAATTTGGACAATGAGCATAAAATGTTCCCATTGCGATGAACGTTTCGGCACTAATACAGCACCCTTATCAAGGGAAATAAGAAACTCAAATTTAAGCCGGCACGAACAGCAACACCACCATGATGCTCTCTCCCTGAAACCCAAGAATGTTGTCAAAAATGTGGTCAACAACATTCTTGTGTTGTGTAAAATTTAAGCCAGCAGGAACAGCAACACCATCATGATCCTCTCTCGCTTAAACCCAAGAATGTTCTCAAGAAATGATATCAACAACATTCTTGTTTTGTGTAAAATTTAGGCCAGCAGGTACAGCAATACCACCACTATGCCCTCTACCTTAAACCCAAGAATGTTGTCACAAAATGTTATCAACAACATTCTTAGGTTTCAGGGAGAGAACATCATGATGGTTTTGCTGATCCTGTCGGCTTAAATTTTACTTTTTTATTTGCCTTGATAAGCTGATTGAGCTGTATGAGTGCTGATTGTCCAAATTCGGTCGTTGGATTATTGATTTTTTTTAGGAATTCTGCTCATTAACTTGATTACTGGACGTTAATTAGGGTTTTAAATTTGATTTTAATCTCACTTAAATTTCTTCAACTGTAAAGTATGATAATAATACAGTAGTAACGTAGTCCAAAATTGTCACAAAAGAGGGGGAAGAGGGTGGTTTGTCACGAAAATGGGGAAATAAATTCTTTTAAATGAAATAATTGTAAATAACATATTGATTTCAATATCAAACAGTTTAAAATCCGAAAATTGTTTACGAAAGGAGATACGTTGTTAAATCAAAAAGAAATTAAATTTTTAGAAAAATGCCGCAAGGCGCAAAACAAAATTAATTGGCAAACGTTGTTCACCCAGAAAGGACATAAAAATTCTCCAATTCTAGTTTGTAGAAAGGAAAGTTATTATTCTTTCAATCGTAAAAAATAAGATCAAAAGTAAAAAAATTACATTTTTGGAAAAACTACACAAGTTTCAATAAAATTTTATATAACAATTTTTTTACATTCTTATCAGATAAGGTGTTCGGTTTGCCAGAAATTTTGGACAAAATTCAAAAAGTGAGCGGATTTTGAAAAAGGTTAAGACCCCTTTTTTCGAAATTAAAAAATTAAACAATTTCTACGTATGGCATTTTTCATAAAAAAATATACTTGCAACATTAACAAAGGAGGATTGAAATTCAAATAACGCACGATATAAAAAAGTCAAGACACGAAAAATGTTACTTTTTTAATACTTTACAAAATTATTATAAGAGCTTTTTGAATTTTCTTGAAAAATCGAAAATTCAATTTTTAACAGCATAAAAAAAATAAAAAATTCCATGTTGCGGTCCAACTATGCAAAATGCGACAAATAATGATCAAAAAAAAAACTATGCACTCAAAATAGAGCTGCAATTGTTTTGTTTGCCTCTTTTCAATCGGAATCGTAGTTTTGATTTTTTTCGTGAAAAACAACATTAACAAAAAAAAATAAATTTGTGAACAAACGACACAAGATATGTACAAAAAAAAAAGAATGGAAAAAGTTTGTTTTCCAAGAAAGTGCTAAAAATATGGCAAGAACAATTTTTAGATAGGAAGCGTATTTTTTGTTTCATTTGTAAAAAATAAAATTATAAAATTACGTTTTTGGAAAAACGGCACAAGTTGCAATTAAATGTTTAATAACAATTTTTTACATTCTCATCAGATAAGGTATTAGGTTTCTCTAGAATTTGCCCCTCCTCCTCTTATTTTTATATAATATCCAAGTTTTGAAACCCCTCGAATCCGAAAAACAGGTTTTCACGAATGTTTCTGTCCGTCTGTCATTCTGTCTGTTAATCTGTTCGTGGGTTTATATTTTAAGTTTTTTAGCACAATAACTTCCGAAAGAACTAAACAATTAAATTAGCCTTTGGTATACTTTTTTAGTTTCCTAAAATAAAGTTCAAGTTCGTCGGCCAGAAATTTTGGATAAAAATTCCAAAAGTAAACGCACTCTAAAACTTTTTGAGACCACTTTTATCAAATTTAAGAAATTTTCAAAAGCAGAAACATGTTGTTTTCTAAAAGCCCTACCACATTATCATAACAACTTTTTTAATATACTTGTAAAATCGAAAACTTAAATTTAGTCACCGAATGAACATGCAAAAGTTGCTCTTCCCAAAGAGAGCTGCAAATTTTGCATGAATCATTTTTTGATTTGATTTTAGATTCGATTTTTCATTTTGATTTAATTGTAAAAAATAAAATTCTAATATAAAAAAATTGAAATAGATAGAAACAAATATTTTCTTTACTGTTCTAGGAGCATCACTATCTTTATGTTCCTGTAAGCCACATTTTGTTTTACGTTAATTTCATTCAGTTTTTTTGTAATGTGTGTTGTTTTTAGGAAATCTCAGGGATAACTTTCAGAATAAAGAAGTTTCCTTACATTGTCTTAGTCTTCATTATGAGACGCTTTGTCACATGCTATTATTGGAGAGTTCAGAATATTTATTAAAATATTGATTACATGTTGCAATGGATCCTTAGGAACCAAACTTAGAAGCATACTCATGTATGTTTTTTTAAGGAAAAAATGGTCTTTAAATCATCTTCGCTCTCTCTGATAATATTAATTTGAGTCTAGGATGGTATGAGTCAAACTTTCGGATGATTTTTTCAACCTTATGATTCGGAAAGATTAAAAATATATATCATCTATGCATCTATAATGGATTGGTATTAGAATTTCGAATAGCCTAAAACGTTTGATTGAAAGTTTTTCTTGAAGAAATCAATTAGGGTTCCAGAGATTGGTAAACCCGAACGAGGTTTGCAAAACTTTTATTTTCAAAACGTGTTTCTCAAAATAAAAAAAAGCCAATTCCACTAAAAAATCGTGTGCTACTTTGTATTAATCAGGATAAATTTTAGTATTATTTTTAATAATAACCTATCTCTTTTCTATTGTCATAAGAAACATTTCTAGCGGGAGGTTTCTCAAGGATGAGACGTAAAGAAACACAAAATCATGATTATTCACTATTTTAGTTTTAAGTATGGATTCCTTAAAGTCTATTACATCTTATATAAAAGATTAAGATTTTGAGAAAATAAAAGACACTATTTTGTTAAATGTCTTAACCAATATGCCGAAAATCATTTCAGTAGGAAAAACGCAATGGGATGGAAATAATTCGGACATGTAAAACAATAAACGGAGTCACAGGGGTGCAGTTGAAGGAAGGGGTGGTTTTGAGCCAAATTGTCGATTTTAGTGTCAGCTAGCAGGGGATTTTAATTAACGGGTCGAAAGGGCATCGCCATAAACCGGATGGTCATATATCGAGCGAAATGTGGCCTATAAACCTCTTGGGATTACATGTGCACATTTCAGAGAAGAGTATTTTGGATGAACGAGCAAGGCGATCGGTTCGTACTATTCTACAACGAGAAGGTGTTTCCATTCAGGGAGATGCGTTTCCGGTTTAAATTGACCCGAAAACGGCACATATGCCAACCACAGCCAACTGCGCTCGATGGAATATTCTCCCTGATGTGCACCACTCATGATTGGCTTTACTGCCCATTTCATTTTAACGTTCCTGTTTTATGATTTGTACATATCAGTTGAAAAAATACCAACAGGTTTTCAAAGTAGCTTCCTTGCTTCATCTAAAAGTATAAAAAATAGTTATTTCGTTATAAAATATGTACGGTTCTCTAGACAGAAAATGATAGTCGATCAATTTGATTCCGAAATTGGATCAAAATGATATGCAATGCTTTTATATACGCTTGTGGAAATTGTTGTCTTAAAAAAAAGAAGATATGTATGTAGTGAACCATCCCGTCAACATCCTATTTTGACTAGGGTCGTCCAAAAATTGTCAAGCATCACCATCCATATACCATCATCTTTCCTCGCTTTTCTGCTCTCTTCTTATTCGAATACTAACCCATTTTTTTTATTTTTTACTGTAATCGAGATGGCTGAAAAAATTATTATCTTCTCATTGATGCTAGACTAGGGTTGTTTAAAAATCACCAAGTTGTAAATTTGCAATGTGCTTGTGGAAATTCTTGACTTAAAAAAAAAGAAAAAGATATACAGCTCCTGAACCATCCCGTCAACATCCTCGATTGACTAGGGTCGTCCAAAAATTGTCAAGCATCACCATCCTTATACCATCATCTTTCCTGACTTTTCTGCTCTCTTCTTATTCAAGTACTAAGCAATATTTTTTATTTTTTACTGTAATCAAGATGGCTGAATAATTTATTATTTTCTCATCGAAAATGTTGTCCAAAAATCGCCAACCTTCTAATTTGCAATGTGTTTGTGAAGATTGTTGCTTCTTTTTGGACGCAAGATAGAGATATCCGATTTCATCCTATCATCATTCTTATACCCTTATGTTTCCTGTATTAAAAAAAATTTTTTTTACACATTTCGTATCACAATTTTTTTTTCTTTTTAATCGATATGGATAAATAATTTACTATTTTCTCGTCTATGTTAAACTAAGCTAGTTCAAAAATATCAGAAAGTATTTAAACTACCTTTCTTGGTTGAACTAAACGGAGAAAATAGTTTGTATTTTTTAGATTTTATATGATTTTTACACACAGTAAACGGCAGTTGAACAATTTAATCCCGAAATCCGAACAAAATAATATACAATGCTTTAATACAGATTTCAAATTTTTTATTTTATCAGAAAACAAAATATTGAGATTCCTTGAAAAATATTAAGTTAGGAGGAACATTGAAACTAAATAAGTCTAAGTTATTATTTTTTAAATTTAAAAGAGAGCTATAGTGACAAATATTTATAAAATATATAATAATTTTTTCAAACTGGGAATTTGACAATTATAGTTGAAGATTTCTAATTTAACAGAAAAAATAAGTATTAAGTTCTTGATTTAAAATGTATATATTTTAGTAGAAAATTCCACCATTTGGTTTAAAATTTATATTTTTTTGTCGAAAATTAATCTTCTTGGCTTTGAATACATTTCTTTAAGTTTTAGAATTTTAGTTGCAAATTAAAGAACAAATTAAATATTTTTTAATCTGAGAATTATTCGATTCTATTTTTCTTCGAGAATTAGCATTTTTGGTTGCCAGTTGACTCTATTTGGTCGACAATTGAACTGCTCGGTTCAAAGTTGAATTCTATTGTTTGAAATCTTATTTTTTGTTTTATATTTTCTCATTCTAGTTAAAAATTCATCTGTATAATTTAAAAGTTAACTATTTTGTTAAATATTCGCTGTTTCGGTAAAACCTTGAATTTTTTAACCTAATTGTTTAATTTTTTATTAAAAATTTATATTTTTTGTTTGAAAATTTAACTTTTTGGTTTAAATTCAAGTAGTTTGTTACAAATTTATCTTTTTTGGTCGAAAATTAATCTTCTTGGTCAAAAATACATTTTTATTCAAAGTTTCATAATTTTAGTTGCAATATTTTTTTTAATTGTGCATTAACATTTTAACTAAAAATTGACCTATTCGATTTTCACTTAAAAGTTGTATTTTTTGTTTAAAATTACATTAATTGGTATAAAGTTGAATTATATTCTTGTAAAATTATTTTTTGTTTCATAATTTATCATTTTAGTTGAAAATTAATCTCTTTAATTTAAAATTTAACTATTTTGTTAAATATTTACTTTCTTAGGTTCAGCCTTAATTTTTCAAGTTAACATTTAATTGTGTCATTTCTTACTAAAAAATCATATTTTTTACATAAAATTCCCATTGCCTTTCGGATGCTTTTCCCTTAAGCTTGAGACAAATATTTTCTTAAAAATAATAATAAAATCTTTATATTAGTATTGAATTTCGCTAAGGAAAGTATAAAATTTTACAACCAGAATTATTGTCTGTTATACAAGAAGAAAAAAAAGAGAGTTTACTGCGATTGTTTTTCCGGGTCGAAGTGACGAGGACTAAGCCAGTCTTGTGGTGGAAAGTATCCGGTTGATCCACACATATATTTCAGAAACCCATAAAGAGGATCCATGAACATGGCATAGGGTTGCTTCGCACCTCTGTAGTAACCCGGAAAATATACTGGTCCGGAAACGTCTGTTTTACGCATAGCCATGCAGTGGTGTAATAAAAATGATCTCTTTGGGAGAATCCAACCCCGCAGAGGGAGGCATTGAAGCCTATGATGCTATAGTGTTAGTAAAAAGGGGAAAAGGGGTGTCGTTGTTGGCAGGCATTACGAGGGACGGTGTGAGAGTCGAGCATGTGGCAATAAACAATTTGTTACCGGGGATGGCCGGCTTTGTCCCCCCTATACACATCCCATCCCATCATCATCTTTGTACCATCATCTTTCCTGGCTTTTCTCCTCTCTTATACATTTATTATCCCATATTTTTTATTTTTTACTTTTATCGATATGGACCAATAATTGATGATTTTGTCGTTTATGCTTGACTATGATGCTTGTGCACATCCTTGTTCTTCTTTTAAAGAAAAGGTATATACATACAATTACAACATATCTAACTGTATCATTTTTGCTAAAACTGTATTCATTTGGTACAAAATTTGTGTCAAGACAAACAAAAAAGACTCTTACATTTTTAGATCATTTTGTTGTAGATCAAATTGATACATCTAGATTTGCTGTGAAGACATCATCATCCCTGTAGCATCATCTTTCATGGCTTGTTTTTCCTTTTCTTATTGATTTACTAATTCATATTTTTAATTTTTATGTATAAATAAATTATTTATTTTCATTTCTCGTACATACTTGACCAGAGTCCTCTAAAAGTAACCAAGTTTAAAAAGTGCCATGTGCTTGTGGAATTTCTTGTTACTCCTTTAGGGAAAAATATACACATCCTATAACACTAAATATAAAGTTATTTTTTCCCTGAAGTGTATTATATTGCTACAAAAAGTTTGTATCAATAAAAAAAATTATTGAAAAATTCGCGGATAATTTTGTTGCAGATCAAATTGGTACATTCAGATCATCCTTGTAGCATCATCTTTCTTGGTTTTTCCTTGTCTCTTCTTATAAATTTACCATCCCAAGATTTTTTTTTCAGTTTTATTGGTATGGAACAATAATTTATTATTTTCTCGTCCATACTTTAATAGGCTTGTCCAAAAATAACCAATTTAAAAAGGCAATGTGCTTTTGCTTATACTTGTTCCTTTTTAAAGAAAAGGTAAACACATCCGATTATAATAAATCTGAAGATGTCTTTATTGTTGAAACTTTTATCATTTGTTACAAAATTTGTATCAATATCAAAAAAATACTGTTACATTTTTAAATAATTTTGTGGCAGGTGAAATTAGTACATTTAGATTTAGTGTGATACCATCATCATCCTTGTAGCATCATCTTTCCTGGTTTGTTTTTCCTCTTCTCATTAATTTGCTACAACATTTTTTTCAATGTCGATAAATAATTTATTATTTTCTCGCCCATTCTTGACCAATTTAAACTTCTTGTGCCTTATTTAAGATCATATGGGATTGAAGCATTCAGATATGGTGTGATACTATCATCATCCTTGTATTATCATCTTTCATGGCATTTTCTGTCTTCTTATAAATTTATTAACCCACGTGTTTTTTCTCACTTTTGTCGTTATGGATCAATGATTGATTATTTTTTTGACAATACTTGACCAGGCTCGTCCAAAAATAACCAATTTTAAAAAAAGCAATATGCTTGTGCAAATTCTTGTTTCCTGCAGAAGAATAGATATACAGATCCCATTACAATAATTATAAAGCTATGGTGTTTCTTAAAACTGTATTCATTTGGTACAAAATTTGTATCAATTAAAGAAAAAGAGAATAATAAATTCTTAAATTATTTTGTTTCAGATGAAATCGATAGATTTAGATTTACATTTTGAAAAAATTAATCTATTAGACTGGCATTTTGTACACTGTTTTAGTGTCGCAAACTGAAGATGAGATTCGTGAGCCAATTGTTTTGGATAAAAACTAAAAAAGTTAGGGTATTTAAAAAAAAATTTAAGACGACTTTTTTCGAGAATAAAAAAGTCGAAAGGTTGGCATCCTTTCGACTTTTTTCGAGAAAAATTAACATTTTACGTCAAACAACGCACAGTATCAAAAGAACAAAGAAAGTCAAGAGAACAGACAAGTTGCTATTAGAAAGTTCTATCAGATTGTCATAAAATCCTACTGATTTTTTGCAAAAAATTCAAATTATGATCTGGAAAATAATACTGGAAAATAAAAAATTTCATTTTGCCGTCAAACAACGAAAGATACGAAAAAAGATTCCACAAAAATTTTGCACACAGAAAAGATATGCAAATTTTAGATGGGTTTTTTTTTACTAATGACGCAAGCTACGAAACAAGATAATAAGAAAATATTTTTTCATTAAAAAAAGTCAGAGATTTGTTTTCAAATATTTTTTTATAGGAGGCCCAGTTTTTGTTTTAAAGTCATTTAATTTCAATTTTACTTTTAAATTTAAATTAATTAATTAAAATTACAATTTGTTATAAATAATTTTTTGATAGCGCACGTAGTTTTCGTTTTACTTGTAAAAACTGAAATTTAAAATAAATTTTTGATTAAAAGGACACAACCAAAGAAAAAATTAAAAGACTGAAGTTGCTCTGCTAAAAAAGGGCAAAAATTCATTCAAATTTGTCATAAATAATATTAAGGCACGTAGTTTTAGTTTTAATCGTCAAAAATAACATTTAAAACATAACACAAAATTTAATTTACGAACCAAAATTGAAAATTCAAGAATTGTTGAACCAAAAAGCATATATAAATTTTTCATTGAAAATGTTTATTTGGGACAAGTAGATTTTATTGCAATCGTGAAAAATAATAATAAAAATAGGAAAATTAAATTTTTTGAAATAGGACGCAAGCGACAATAACATTTTATTTAACAATATTTCTTGCCTAAATTGTATCCTTATAATTTCTCAGAACCATCTTAGTCTAGGACACGTATTTTTAGTTTGAAAAAATTTAATTATATTTATGGAAAAACGACACAAGTCGAAATAAAATGTTTAATAATAATTTTTATTTTAATAGGATACGCACTTTTTTAAATTATAAAAATAAGACAACATAAAAAATAAAGAATATCTAAAAATAAGAATGGTGATAATATGAATTTATTGAAATTATATAAATTTTTTATGGTCCGAAGAATAAAATTTAATGCAAAATAAGAACCAAATATTGAAGTAATCATTACAAATAAACATTTTACTTTCTTTTGCAATATCTGAATTTTACATTTTCTACAAAATAGAGTACGAAGTACGAGATACGTGATAAAAGTGTATTCGTTAAAGCCGAAGGAGCTTTAACAAAAGAGAATTCACAATCATGCTTTAATCTTCAATTTTAAAAGGCCTGCGCACACATGGGTGGTAAATCATCCAAAAATTTTCAAGTTTGGTAATGGCAATGTGCTTTTAGAAATTTCTGTCCCTTTTTTAAAAAAAAAGGAATTTTCTAATTACACGTGATCTATCCTTTTTACTTTTCCTTGAAAGGGGAGTGAAGGGGCAGTGATGGGAGAGGTGGAAATAAATGTTTGGAGGGGGGAGGACAAAATAGTGCATAAAATATTTCTACCCCCCCCTTCTTAATGTTCTTTCCGAAAAAAATTTAAAATTTAAAAATTTATTAATTTATTAAAAACAAAGAATTGACTTGTCTACAATAAATTATGACTTTTCAACCAAATGTTTAAATTTGCTACAAAATAATTAAATTTTGAACCTGATAGTTGAATTCGCAACCTCAAAAGATAGATAGCCAACAGAAAAGTGTCATAGTTTATATTTCAATCCAAAAAGACGCAGTTTAAACAATAACTGAAGGATGAAATAAAAGTTTAAAAAAGATTAATTTTCAACAAAAAAGTTAAAATTTTAATCAAAGAGATGAATTTTCAAATAAAAATATAAATCTTCAGGAACAAAAAAATTATTTCTGAACACAGTGAATCAACCAAATCCTTGGAACAATATACTTGAATAATCAAACAAAGAAGAATAATTTATGAACTAAAAAATGAATTTTTATTTTTCAAAAATAACTATTAAAATGGTTAAATTCTCAACTAAATAGTTGCATTTATATCCAAAAAAGATGGAATTTCTATTAAAACAGAATAAGTTTTATAACAAAAAATACTTTTTAATATAGTAGAATTTTCATCCAAAAAAGATTCCACTTGACATTTCGAGAACAAAATATGAATGATTTAACAAAAAATAAATTCCTGCGAAAAAACGAATTTTCAATCCAAAAATAATTTTTTTTCCATTTAAAAGAATGCAAATATAACAAAAAGTTGAATTCTCTTCCAAATAGTAGTTGCATTTTTAATTTGATTTAAGAAAGAGTATATTTGTAATAAAACCAATAAATTGTTAATAAGAAGGACACATTTTTATCCTTGAACTTTCATACA
Source organism: Druon quercuslanigerum (assembly GCA_010014905.2). Classification (NCBI taxonomy): domain Eukaryota; kingdom Metazoa; phylum Arthropoda; class Insecta; order Hymenoptera; family Cynipidae; genus Druon; species Druon quercuslanigerum. Next base: position 12,693 of record JAAAKG020112911.1, read on the forward strand.
GAAAATATTAAATTTGTGTTTAAAAAATAAAATATAAATTTTAAACAAAAAGTTCATTTACTATGAAATAGTTGAATTTTTAACAAAAAAGTGAAATTTAAACCAAAAAGTATTTCTTTTTAAAAAAAAAGTTTATTTTTTAACCAAGCATTCACATTTTTATTGAATAAAAATAAAATGTCTTAAAATAGCTGAATTTCTAAATACAACAAATTTTTTTCAATCCAAAGAAAAAGGGTAAATTTCATCCAAAAAAGATTTCAGTTCTGTTTTCAACACCAAAATATTAAATTTAAACGAAAAATATATTTTTCCAAACAATAAAATAAATTCAACAAAATTATTGAATTTTATACCAAATAGTTGCATTTTCATCCAAGAAATATGTAATTTCTGCTAAGTCGGGTGAATTTTAAATCACAAAAGACTAACATTAAAAAAAAGAGGTTAAATTCTTAATCGAATAATTGCTTTTTTATTCACTTTCCAACCCAAAATAAGAATTCTAAACAATAAGTTAATTTTCTAATAACTAGTCACATTTTTAACCAAAAATTATGACTTTTGAAAAAGTTTGTTAAATTTTAAACCAAACAGTTTCATTTTTGGCCAAGTAAAATAAAAATTCTACAAAAACGGTAAATTTTTAAATCAAAACGACAAATTTTCCGAAAAAATAGTTTTTACCCAAAAAAGATTCTAGTTCACTTTCCAAACCCAAAATAATAATTCTAAACAATAAGTTAATTTTCTGATAACTCGTCAAATTTTTGATCAAAAATTATGACTTTTAAAAAATATTGTTATATTTTCTACCAAATAGTTTTATTTTTATCCAAGTAAAATGAAAAATCTACTAAAACAGGTAAACTTTTAAATCAAAAGGACAAATTTTCCGAAAAAATAGTTTTTACCCAAAAAAGATTTCAGTTACCTTTTCAGAAACAAAATATAAATTTTAGACAAAAGTTTAATGTTCTACGAAAAGGGCTAAATTTTAAAAAAAGGTGAATTTTAAACAACACAGTTGAACTTATAACCACTAAAGGATTTCTTTTAAAGAAAATTTTTAAACTTTTAGCCAAAAAATAAATTTTCTAACTAACTTCTTCTTCAGAAGGAAGGTTTTGCGAATTTCCAAAAAATTACTTTTATGATTGAAGGATCGCCTCCCCCCTCCCGCAAAAAGTAACAATTGGTCACGACCCCCCCCCCCGTGTAGCTGTTACATAAGTTAAATACAGTCCCTTAGGGATTCAAATGAGGGTGGGGTAGTATAGGCTAGTAGGGAGGGGATGGTAAGATAGGATTGGCCTGGATATCATGGAGCCTACCAACTATTTTTTTTTTTTACTAAAAAAAAAAAAAATAGAAACAGCATTGTTTCCACCCTGGAATATAAACCAATCCCTCGATTGACGCGGTCTTTTGATAACCGATCCAATAATCAACCTGGTATGATCCCAAATGCAGAATCTATCTGAATGGATGATTTTCCGTAGTTTAATTAAGCTCGGATGTAATAGGAGGCCTGGTGGGAGGGGAAGGTGATTAATGGAATGCAGTGGAGGTTTGTACCCCTACGTGGAGCTGACGGACGCGTCACAGCAGACCGCTGAGTTTGAGGGTGTTTTAGGGCTGGCGGAACGTCAGGGTGTTCTCGACGCCGACGGACAGACGTCCCTTGTTGGCAACTTCTCTGACGTGTAGTTGTGTATGTGTCACTCCATTAGGGCGAAGAGTGGGGGAAAAGAATGTTGTATGTCAGCAGACATAGATGAGAACCTCGGAAATTAAGAAATTGGCCTACGTGAAATCTCACTCAAGTTTTGAAGAAGAAAACTTGAGTGAAATAGCCTACGTGACCAATATCTGATTTTCGAGATTCTAAGGACGAGTTTGCCTACCCTTCCTATTGTCAGACCCTTCAGTAACGGGATTTTAATTGCCGGAAAATTTCCCCGGACTGAGTGGCGACAGCCTGCCAAACACGTGCGCGGGCCGTGTTTGCCGTCGAAGAAAACTTAGCGACGGGCCGAGTCACGTACGCCATCGGTTCTCTCTGTCACTCTAATGCGCGCTCTTTACTTTCCTTCCTGCCTCTATTCTCTCTCACTCCTTCGCTCTATCCATCCTTTTTCACCACAGGGCAGTCAGAACCGGGGCGCTCAACTACCAAATTAACATACGCGATCCGACGGCTAAAATTACCCATAAAAATCGAATAGATATATTAAATATTATTAACCGTTACTGAGGGCCATGATTGAGTAAAATAAGAGCAGTTAATGTAAAAATTCAAACACATTAAAATAGTATAAATTTAACTTCCTTTGGACTATCAATAGTTAAGGTTAATAAATTAGTTATAAACAATCGAATGACTTATATCGATACATGTTCTACATTGACTAAGGGTAAATATAATTAATTAATTGGTTATTAACTTAATTTTAATTTAATTCTAATTTTAATGTAATTATAATTAATTGGTTATCATTAATTGTATAAATAGGATAATTATTAAGATAAATTAAATATGAAATAGGACGATTGTTCGGGAGAGTTCTAACTATATAAAACATACAATATATTCTTTTAAAATATTAATTATCAATTGTTATTAACAATAACAACCTAACTCTCGTCCTATTTGACCTAGCTCCATGATTCCTTCGGAATCATGAAGCTA
>JAAAKG020112922.1:0-15384 GCA_010014905.2 Druon quercuslanigerum
ATGCGTGATGCGCATGCGCTCGGACGATTTTAACATCTGAATGTGTTTCAGTTTAACATACAAATATTTTTACGCCTGACATCTCAAAAAGACAGTAGATATTTGGCATGAATATCTGGATGTTAGGTGGGACAATCTTACTCTTTGAACATTTAAACATCCATTTTTCTCCGTGTAATCGTGAAGGTAAAAATATGGAATCTTTGTTCTTTATGTCGCTGCAGAAATATGATTGAATATTATATTATACATAATATTATATTTAACCCTAAATTCAGATGATTAGGGTATAGTAGGGTATAAACTTCATTAAAAGATTAAAGACTTTCAGGTTCTCGAACAGCTTCGGGTTTTAGAAAAGTTCCTGGTTTTCGATTCGCCTTACATTTTTTACGTAAATAAAAAAAAGCTAATTTAACTTCTTTGTTTTTTATTATATTCTGATGAGCTGCAATGTAATACAGTTTTTTCTAACTAAAAATACTGAAAACTTTGGAGAATCCTAAATTGTGCGAGAACCAAAACCCGAATAGAAAAAAGTCACCAAAACCCGAATAGAAAAAAGTCAAGTCATACCCGTCCTGAAGTTTTGGGTTTACACAAAACCTTTGCTGAAGGTAACATTGCATAATTGGCATAATACAAAGTGACTGTTTGAAACAAATTAAATTTTCTAGGTGGCAGGTATAATGACTACGATTTACAGTCACGAATCGAAATATTGGAAGGCATAGGTTACTATTATTGCTTATATGTTGCATATATATCAAATATTGTAGTATTTATTATTAATATTATCATTATTCACAGTGAAAAATGGGTTCCAAATGACAGTACCTGGGCTTCGAGAGATAATGTACTAAATAAAAGCTCCTAAAGCCATTACTCGAAGTTAAGCTAATTTCGAAAACAGAAACTTAATGGACTTCAAAAACAAAGTATTCAGCTCTTTTCCATTAAAGACACAGGCAGATTTTAATACAGTTGAGATAGAATTGACGCATAATCGCTATTTTTGATTGAATTTGGTACGTGGAAAGTCGCTTTATTTGTCATAAAAGAGGTATCAGATTAATCAGAAACGTAAAAAATAAGGTATGGATATAAAGATTTTTAATAACACGCGCATCGAAAGATTGACTTTCGATACCTCTTGAACGATGGGAAAGTGGTCGATTCCAGCCGAGTGTCAGCAGGTGAACCGAAAGTAATACATGACAGGGCTGAATGAAAGTGATGGGATTATGTGCGCGCATTTCTCTTGTATCTTTGCTAAAATACCTACAGCAGAGCTTCACATAAACTCGCAGTTTCCATTATTCTCACGTGCTATCCAGGTCGACTGTTATCGTTTCGTTAAAGTCGAGTGTCCCGTGGAAATCCCGGAAAATTATTTCTCACCAGACTACCCTTTTAATTTAGACAGTGCTATTTTTATCTCGCTACCACATCAAAAATCAAATAAATCAGAATTTCCGATGCGCTTCCCAGGAAACAAAAATCCATTCACTTCTTTTGAATGGGTTTTGAAGGTTCTTGAAATGCGTATCTGTCACTGGAATTCCAGATTGCCGCCGATTGGTTTTTTAAAGAATTTTAGTCGTTATAATTTTTTTGACCAACTTATATGCAGCAAAAGCCTTTCCAACATCTAGAACTGAAATAGCAAAAGGAATCTTATAGACTTGTGCATGAATTCTTTTAATCTTTCGATAATTTATAAATTTAAAAAATCGTGTGAAATTTGGCAGCTTAACCTCAAAAAAGTCGGTCTCATTCAAAAAGAAGGAAACCGATTTAATATGACCTTGCTTGAAATGGTCATTGCAGTACATGGCAGATTCGAAGCTGCTTGAGAAAATTACCGATTCACATAGCGTCAAACCGATTCAGTTTTAACTTTCTGAATCTGCAAATTACAGATACGCAATTCACAGAATAGTCTTTTTAATGGATTCTTTTTTCCTGGGTTTTTATGGAAAATATCGTCCATAGCTGCTGGCAAATGTCGGCGATGTCTCGGGCGGCAAATTCACACTTGTTCGACATTGCCTCCTTTCGTCTCCAACTATGTAATAAATTATTATTAAAAATTAGTTATCTCTTGTTTTATATTTCAAGATACAATATTATACCTTCACTAAATTAAAAAAATTATATTTCATAAAATAGTAGAACTCATTTTGATCTTATGGTGCCTTTTTCACGACGCAAAATTGTCAAATTCAAAATAATTATTCTAACCATTTACAACTCCGATCTACTATTCTTCTTACTTAGAAATTTTGAAGTTTACAAAAATTATTTTTTAGCAAAGAAAATCAAGAAAAAAAGTTTCTTTGATTTGAACAAAAATGATTATTCAGTTTTTCCACACTTTGAAATTTTGGCTCCATGAAAAGGCGGCCTCAAAAGTATATTTATTATTTTATTTTTTTGATTTAAAAAATGAAAAATAAATGATTGCTAATGAGAGCTAATCTCATGTTTCGTCTATACAATCTTTTCTTTCTTTGCAAAAAAAATTTTTTAACTATTATTTTGTAGAAGGATGCAATTAAGGTCATGCCTTAAATTCTCTCAAATGAGTTGGCTGACTTGTACGGTTGGTCCGGAATTCACAAAAATAATTTCAAAGACAAGAAACTCGCGACATACATATTTGGTAATTATCAGAGCAAAGGAAAAAAATGAATTCTAATTATAAGTATTATTGAGTTGTTTCAAAACGTAATGATTGCATCAAATTCGTAATAAAAATGAAGCAATATACATGAATTCATCATTTTTGCAGGATCTGTTCGTCGAATGGTAACCGGTGCTACTGAGAGCAGTGTCGAAGACCGAATAAAAAAGTGGTTTAATAAGACCAAAAAATGCATTAAAAATTTAGCAAGAAGACAAAAGCGACCTAACGAACTGAACATAAATAATAATTACATAATGCGTACTTTAATATCTTCAAAAATGGTTTAACGTTCAATAAATTAAATTCAGTTTTTAAGTAAAGAGAATAATCGACGTTTTTTTCGTAATTTCTAAATGTATAAATTCTGCATTCCAGATAACCTTTCTATGTTTTTTCGTTAATAACTGCATTCGTTATACAGAATTTATTTATGGAAGCTTAAGTATTACCATTGGCACCAAGAAGCAATCTTTTATTGTGAATCTGTAATTATTATTATTATTATTCAAGTATTTATTTAATAAATATATTTAAACATACAGTTTTGCTGTCTCTCTTAAAACATACGCAAGCTATAAATGTAGGCACAATTCAAAAAATTATATTTTCTTGATTATAAGTCATGCCGGATAAATGAATGTTGCATAAATAAACAAAATATTGAAATTACTTGGACTAGTTAGAAATGTGTAATTTAATTGTGATTTTTGTTTCTATATACAATTAAAGCACATGAATGCATGCAGTTTGAATTATAATTATTTTAAACCAAACTCTTTCTCATGAGTACTTCATTTATTGATAGCGCCAAATATTTACTTATGCAAAATTTCTTGTTTTTATCTCTTTAATTTCATTTATAAATTTAATGTTTTAAAAATGGTCAGTATTGCACTTCAATTAAAATGAAATATATGTTGACCTACTTGAATGCTACTGAAGTACTACAATCATTGAATTATTTTCTTATTGCTGTAATTGACCATTGCCACCAATGGAAGAATGTCTTTTAACAGATTTTTTATCCAAGAAAATATTTTCAGACCATTAAGTAAGTAGTTTGAACGAAGTTACGTGCAGAAAACTTTCAATTTTTTTTATTTCGAATAAATTTTGCGAGCTGTAATTGATAGAACCTTATACTGTGCGCGATACTGATTTAAATGTCCCGCTACTAATGCCCTTTGAGCCGCGCATTCGCACTGCGAGCTTCAGTTCCGAATTTGGTCTATGTGCAGCGCTGGGTGCTAACTTCTCTCGCAACTGAGATTAATCGTCAAAGATAGAAGAATGCTTCAACTTGTAGATTTGAAATTAATTTCTGGGATGGCTTGCGCCTCGTAACCGTACCTTTTTCATGTCCCAGTTTGTTAGTTAACGTCTTCGGACTTAACAAAAGTAATAATTTCTTATAGCTACATGATTTCTACTGGTCTTTTAAAGACAATTTCATAATTTTTCACTCATTAGTCAAAATCCCAATTTGAAAAAAGAGAATTCCAAAAGTAGTATCCTAATATCCGCCGCTTTATATTACTTATTACATATATTCATTTTATATTTTTTTGATTACATGAGTAAACAATATTTTTATTGCAAATGCCAAATCATCCGCAAAAAATTTGTAGTATTGATTAACATTTTTTTTTAAACTCAAAAATCGCGGCGGACTTGAAGCTATATTTTAATCTACGCCTAAGTATAGATTTAAGCCTAGGGTAGACCAGGGTTTTTCTCCCGGCCACTTGGACCAAGTCCTGAGAAAATACCAGGGTTTTTCGGGAAGTGTGCTATGTGGGTTATTCAGGCTAAGAAACGGGGGCGTATCGTGTACCCTCACTCGCATTTTCGTCAATCAATCTTAAGTAACAAATACCCCTACTGTTTTGTATTTCTCGAGAATTCTGGTTCCCTCAGGGCGAGCCAGATGTGGGTGCAGCTGAGCTGTTCGGAGCGAAGACATTTGCAATTGATCACTCGTCGGATCAATACCGACCAGTCAATCCCATTCTGACTTTCAGTAAAGTCTTGTTTAGAAACTTAATTCAAGAACCGACGCAATATGTGCAAAACTTTCCCTATATATGTTTTACCAATTGTTCAATTAAATAGTGTTATAGAATATACCTAGGTGCTCTTATTGCTAAAACTATAGTTAGCCAAAAACTTCCTTGTCAGCACCATATCTTCATTGATCCGATATTGACTAAGTCCTGCACATGTCTTGTCTTCATTGGCTACATATTGATAACATGCTGCACATGGCTTGCCTTCATTGCTTGGATATTGACTAAGTCCTGCTCACGTCTTGCCTTCAATGGTTGGATATTGACTAACTCTTGCTCATGTCTTGCCTGCCTTGGCTGGATATTGACTAAGTATTGTTCATGTCTTGCCTTCGTTGGCTAGATACTGGCATCATCATGCTCATCTTTACCTACATTGACCGGATACTGACTAAGTCTTGCTTATGCCTTACCTTCATTGGTTGGATATTGACTAAATACTGTTCATGTCTTGCATTCATTGTCTGGATATTGACTAAGCCATGCTCATATCTTGCCTTCATTTACTATATATTGATTTTCTGTCCATATTGTAAGGAATGTTTCACCGAGCAAAAGAATACATATTTTAGGATATAATGCAATTTATTAAGAACGCGGTGCGAGGCCTGATGCATCTTCGACGAGACTGTCGTTTTACATGTTCTGATGTGCAGAGGGCGCGCTTGTCGCTGCTATACAAAATGCGGTTTATTAATATTAAAATAAAAGACGCCCATACGCCCACAGTTTAGCCATCCTGGCATTAGTTCGTCCTCGAACTAGGCAAGATTAAAATAGAATACAATAAATAAATTAGTTGGGACACCATGGCTTCAAATTACATGCTTCCCAAGTTCCGGTGTACGGTCTCTATGGGAACTGAAAGTTTTCGATGTCTTTTATTATATAACGATTATACTGCAATACTTTTGCAATTTCATACGGACCAACGAGGACCATTTTTTTAGGATCACCAGGAGTTGAATCATAATTAATTATAACAACGTAATCTCCTTCGCTGCACTTATAGGTCTCTTTTCGTTTTTCGTCAAAAACAGCTTTATAATATTTCTGGAGCTTTTGTATATTATCTTTCGCTTTTAATCGAAGCTCTTCTAAATCGCGGGTCCCCTGTTCGGATCTAGTTTGCTCTAAGCATTCACCGAGTGCATCAACAATTTTTCCTTTCTGATTTACGTCAAAAAGTAGTTTACTTGGAGTTTCGCCTGTAGCTTTGTGAATGGTGTTATTCAGAGCAAACTCGACCTTTGACCTTAATTTGTACCAATATTTTCCTATCACAGGTTCCCTAAGTTTTTTCTACGTAGGCCCTAGTACGCTATTAACCTGTTTAATCTGACCGTTATCTTTCGGAGACACTGTAGCGATCTTGACATGTTTGATGTAACATTCACGCATAAAGAATGCGAATTCCTCAGATGTGAAACAAGTAGCTCTGTCGCTTACAATGATGTTCGTCCTGCTGTAGTGTCGGAATAGATCAGTTAGGCAGATTATAGCTTCCCTCGAATCGGTAGAATTAACCGGATATAGTTTTTTGAATTTCGTGAAACCGTCATAATTAGCAGAACGTGTTGTTTCGTAGTATATCGCCTGTCAATTGGACCGAAATGGTCAATGTGAAACGTTGTAAACGGAAGATTACCTTTTGGCAAATGGTTGGAGGAAAAGCAATGTATTTCAAGCAGTTTGCGATGTACAACGTAACTGTATCGCGCGATCCGGAAAACCAATAATTTCTAAGTACAGCCTCGACAGTTTTTTCGCAGCCTAGATGTCCTAATTCGTCGTGGTATTTTCGCATAACATGGTTTCCCATTTTCTCCGGTACGTAAAAAAATATTTCCTCATCCCGCTTGCGATTGGTTACTCGATTTCTCATTTCATATAGACGGTCTTCTACATTTTGTAGTTTATTACGCATTAGGTTCGCTTCGAAACTATTTTCTTCGACTACCATTACTGAGTTTACGCGACTCAGAGCAATGACATGCTTCGTTCTTTCTCTCGCTGTGTTCAATCGTTTTTTCATAAATTTCTAGTTCGTGAAACTATCGATCAATCTTCGGATTAATGTTTTTTTATCTAGCGTTAATTTTAAGAAATTACAGTCGGTAATAATTTTAAAATGTATGCCCTGTAAATAAATACGGAAGCGTCGAAGAGCATATACAATCGCCAATGTTTTGAGCTCGAAACTGTGATATTTGCTTTCGACCTCTGTAGATCTCTTAGAAAAATAAAAAATTGGATGAAAGTTAGAATCTGACTGTTCTTGGAACAATACTGCACCGAATCCTAATTTGCTCTTACCACAGTGTAATTCACTTTCGCATTGTGGATTGTACATACTTAATACACAACCTTCGACCATTTTTTATTTAACGATTCCAATATGTGCAATTGCTCTTTTCCGAACTTGAATATTACTCTGTCTTTTAAGAGATCATAAAGTCATTTAGCAAAAACTGAATATCCTTCGATATATTTTCTGAAATAAGAGTAAAGACCAAGTGAACCGTGAAGTTTGCGCTTAGTTTTAGGTACCGGATGATTTAACACGGCTTCAATTCCTCGACTGGTTGGACTTATGCCCTTTTCTCTCACACGATAGCCAAGATACTCATTGACGGGTTAAAGGAACTTGCACTTATCTAGACGTAGTTTCAATTTATCAGCAACTAATAATTTAAATACTTTTTTGTACTTCAAAGTGCTGCTCCAAAGTCTCGGTTGCTATTTAAATTTCATCAAGATAAGCTAGAACATTATTTGATCTGATTAGATCAGCAAAAACGGTATTAATGAATCGCTGGAAATTTCCTGGTGCTGTTTTGAGTCCGAAGGGTGTACGTGTATGCTTAAAAGTAACGAAAGACGTTATTAATGCTGTGTACGTAATCGGCTCTTCCGCCACTTTAATGTGGTGGAATCCATCTTTTAAATCTAATAATGTGTAGAATTTTTTATTACACAAATTATTGACCTGATCCTCGATATTCGCAAGAGGATAATTATCACGGAGTGTAACTTTATTTAGGTGGCGGTAATCAACGCACAATCTTGTCTTACCATTCTTTTTATTTGTCATAATAATCGGTGACGCATAAGGAGAAATGCTGGACGGATAATTTTTCTAATCAGTAACCCTTCTATTATTTTCTCTAACTTAATTTTCTCTTCGAATGACAACCTACGAACGTGGAAATAAAAAGGCTGTTTGTCTGTCAGTCTCAAAACAAGTTCTACCTCGACATTAGGAGACTCAGTTCGTACTGGAGTTAAGTACTGTCGCGTAAACAATTCTCGGAGTTGTGTTTCATTATTATAATCAATTTTAGAATTTATATCAAGAGACTCATCGAGATTTTCAAAATTGCTGTCGAGTTTAATCGCTAAAATATTTCTAACGGCCTGATCTTCTTCATCACGCAATGATAAACTTAAACTAAGGTTTCCTAATATGTTAAGGCCTAAAACGACCAAAGTTCGCATTGTTGTATCAGGTACAACAAATAGTGGTAGCTATTTTCAAATACTTTTCTCCATATTTATGTTGCAACTTACCAATCCGTAGTAATTAAATTCACTTTCGTTGATATATTTATTTAGACTATCCTTAACGTCTTTAGAATTAATAAATAACTCAGGCACAAGCGATGTCTTGATGATGCTGATGGGACTTCCCGTGTCGAGAAGAGTATCCAACTTCAACTCGAATTTCTTGTTTATACTGATGATCTGGTAGACGACTTCTTTGAAGTGTTGCTCATCTGCAATTCTCTGCTCCGATACGTTGCTGATCTGTGATGCCTTTTTTCATGCCGTTTCCTTACAGTTTTCTGGACACTCTTTAATTTGATGTCCTGTTTTGAAGCATTTTAAGCAGGCTTCTTTCTCACGTCTCGGAATTGTACAGTCTGGTGCAAGATTTCTAAATTTGTTGCAATTGAAGCATCTAGTAGAAGTGCTACTTCGGCCTGATCGAAATTTCGAAGACTCATCCGTATCCGTCTTAGTTTTAAAATCCTAGGACTTTATTTTATTAATGGAATCTGTCGTTTCGTATTTTGGCGTTCCCTGGAATTTGTTGCCACTCTTCAATGTGATTTTCTCAAAGGCTTCCAACGTTTTCTTACCTTTAAAACGTTGGATTCAGGCTTGATTCCTGGTTGGTATCTCTGGTGTGCCATCAATCAAATAATCAACTAACTCCTCCTAGTTAACTGGTACAAAATTGGCCAAAGTGAGTTTTTCTTCAAAATCATGGAGCTGAATTTGTAAAAGGAGGTTGTTAACTGGCATTCCTATATATTCAGGCTTCGACTGAACCCATAGAAGCGCTTTTCCTTTAAGTTTGATTCCTAGTAGTAGACGAGCATGATTATCATGCAAGTTGTACACTTCGCACAATAGTTTTAATTGTCTTGCCACGTATGGAAATCAATATTATTTCCGTCAAAGTCACCTAATAGATCCTTAAATGTATTTCCTCCTTGCAAGATCCAATTGTCTTAAAAGAAGTTCTCTTTCTCGCCTAAAAAAATCAATTTCTTGATTTACATGGACCGCCGGTTCATTAGAAGCATCAACCCGATTATCTTGTTCCGGATTAATGTTGGTTCTTAAACCAATTGCTTACACTTTTGAACGTGCGTTTAGACCGAAGCGCACTATTCACGAAACATAACCAACGAAAAGCCTCGTGCACGTAGCGACGCTACCATTCAAGACCGCAACAATAATGCTTTTCAAACATAAAATTGGAAGTTTAATGGATCTGCTGATCTATCCCACTTCTGAAATTGTGAGGAATGTTTCACCGAGCAACAGAATATATATTTTTTAGGATTTAATGCAATTTATTAAGAGCACGGTGCGAGGTCTGACGCATCTTCAACGAGACTGTGGTTTTACATGTTCTGATGTGTAGAGGGCGCGCTTGTCTATGCTATACAAAATGAGGTTTATTAATATTATTATAAAAGACGCCCACACGCCCACAATATCTTGTCTTTATTAGTCGAATATTAGCAATAAATTACAAGTTCATCTTGAAGTACCTTGAAAAATAACCTGTGCCTTAAAGTCATGGCTTTTATTGCATTTCGTCACAGCGCTATAAATTTCCCTGTAACTCAAAACCTGTCCATTTTTGGACTTTGTTCCCATTCGCACTTTGGCCGAGACGATGAGAACTATAATTTTACACAGTTTAATCAAAATCAACTAGGAGCCATTTTATGTACATTTGTTGCGGGGCCCTTTCAGCGATGAATTATTAATATATATATATATTTTTTTTGTGTTCACTAATGACTATTGAAAATACTCACAAAATCAATTATAATAACTTACACTGATCGATTAGTTAACTCTGGCTCATTCACCTTTAGAGAGTGTATAATGTTTAATATTACTTTCTTCATACATATTTAAAATATTCAAATGATAAAGGAGTTTTAAAATTGGTGAAGAAAGACAATAAAAATTTAAAAAAAATTATTCTTCTCTCGCAAAAATAGCGTTATATGCGCACTTATAATATATTCCTGATTTTAGTGGTCTAATTTATCAAGTTAAAATACATATATGCTCAAATTCAAAGTACTATGGAATATAATAAATAATAATTATAACTTAAAACGAATATACAATAGCTGAATTGGCCTGAATGCCATTTTAATATTAGTCGGCGACTTGCTTTATTTAGATTATTTATATTATGTATAGATATGTATTACGAAATTTTGACTATTTTGAAGATTTGCAATTGAAGATTCTTCAATGTTAAATGTGTATCAAAATTCTTAAATTTGTCTGATTCAGTGGATCAAAACTCGAAATTTTTTATTTTAAATGTACAAATTGAAAAAAATTGCATAATCTTTAATTGTGGATTTTCAAAATTAAAAACTCTTTAATTTTTAATATTTTAAATTTATACAATTTTAAATAATTGCAATTGAAAGTTGTTGGACTTTATGAATAGAGGTTTCCAAATTATTGGATTTTCTATCCATAAATTTTAAAGGTATGTAATTGCGAACGTTTTTTCTTAATCGATCAATTTTAAATATTTAAAATTTTGAACTAACAAAGCGTAGAAATTTTAACCAAAAATTATGAATTTTAAACAAAATAATTAACTTGTCAACCAAATTATAAAACTTTCAACAACAAAATCAGAATTTCCAAACCTTTTCCTTCAATTCCAACTGTTTGAATTTAGGCAATAGAAATTAATGGAATTTAAAAATTCATTTTCAAGCAGCTAGAAATCGAAAAACATGTAAATTTGAATTTTCTTTCATTTTCAAAAGTTTAAAATTCCGCTGTTAAAAAATAAGCTGGTGAAAATTGCATTACATTTTTTCTTCTTCAATTGTGAGTAATTAAATGTCGCATTAAAACAAGTGGCACAAATCTAATATTTACATCATCTTTCATTATAATTTAATATATTATCAAAAGCATGTTTAAACAGGGAATTTTTCCCATTGATAAAAGTGGCGACATTTAGTTTATATATTTAAAAATAATATCTTTAAGCTGGATACTAAATATTGAAAGCTAGGAACCTTTATCAGCCCTTTTTATTAAATTTGTAGAATGAAAGTTCGTAAATATATTACTTTACCATTTAAAATGTTTCATTTTTAAATATTGTTAATTTCGAAACACTTAGAATAAAACTTATCAAAACCAGAAGATTTCCGTATAAAAATGTGTTTATTATGAAAGATTAAAAAAATAGTTTTTGAATGGAGAATTAAAGAAATGGTAAATGATGAAATCTTCTGTAAGCTGTAAAAGTTTAAAATTTTTAATTTCAACTTGAATTTCCATTCCCTGGAAAGATGATTAAAATCGTATTTTTAAGTTTGTTTTTAATTTCATTTAAAGTTGCAAAACTCAAAAGTTTAAATTGAGATTAATATTTGCCAACCAGTCGTTTATATTGTTAAACATGTTAATGTCAATATTCGGCTTTAAAATTCATATTCTTATTACAGTTTTAAAATATCATAATGTACTTGATACTGCTTAAATAATGTTCTCTTTTAAAGATCATTTAAAATTTTCATTTAACTTCATCACCAACATAAACTTCGGATATAAATGGTAAGGCCCAATACTAGCAAGTTCGAATTTGTAAGCAGCTAATCAGAAAAAAATACTATTTTTTGAATTTTTAATACTTAAATTACATTAGGAAATGAATGTTAAAATATTATTATAAATTAAGATAATTTTTTCAACAATTTTTTTAAAACTGTTATTTGATGAAAAACATTAAAGTAAAGCTAGGATAATAAGTAATAACACAATATTGGGCTAACCTTCAGTAGCGATCCTCCAATTTTATAATTCTAACTTGAAAATATAAAATAAGAAAGCAAATATTATAAACCTGTAAGGTCTGTAAAAATCATTTTACAGACTTTGAAATGAATAATCTTCTCATTCGATTAACGATCCAATTGAATCGAAAGAAACGATCCGAACGTTGTAGGGAGCGATTTTGTCAGAGCATTGTTTTTCCAAAGCACGATTTGTCCAAAATTTGATTTTTTCAGAGAGCAAGAATTGGGCGCGTCGTGTACGTCAGAAATGGACGAATGTCGATAATATACGCGTGGTTTTTCATGAATTTTAACTATAGATGAAGCAGCAAATGAGTTAAATTAAAAAATTGAACATTTTAATACAACAGAAGTGTGCGTATTGATTATACAAATGGTATTGCTATCACGAATTGCGCGAGTTATATTACATAAGAATTAATTTCGTGTCACGATTTTCCGTTATATAATAAACAGGTAAATCAAATCAAGTTTTAAAGAGATCGCACATATTTGTATGGAACTTTAGGTTACACAGAGGTAAAAGATTATTCCTTTTTATGAATAAAAAAATTTCACATTCGATGGTTACGCTATTGGTTTTTTCATAGGAAATTGATATTTTTTGGAAAAAGCGTTAGTCATCAAAGAAATCTCTCAAGTTTGATCAATTAAAGGTTACTTTTTGTTTTTTTATCAAAAATGGGTAATTAAAAAAATATATGACCTACGGAAGTACACTTACATGTTTTAACATTTAAAGGTTATGTTAGGACTTTTTCTAGGAAATTGGTATTTCAAAGAAAAGAACCAAAGAAAAAAAAGAAAGTAAGTACGGTTTAAAGGACGTTCACAAATTTCAGAATTTGAAGGTTATGTTGCAGAGTTTTCCTCAGAGAATTGGTATTTAAAAAGAAATTATGACCTATGAATGTGAACTTAAAAGTTTGAACATTAAAAGATTATGTTAGGACTTTCTCTAGGTTATTCGTATTTAAAAGAAAAAAATGATTACTTACAAAAGAAAGCTGTCAGAAATGCGAGCGTAAAAAACTGTGAGTTCATAATTTCTTTCATAATTGTAACGCAAGAGGGCTCTACGAAGCAAGATGCAACGGCGATGTAACGGAAGAGGGAGTGTTACGCTTGACCGGAACGGAGAAGCGTGGATGAGCGTGCGTTCGTTTTGAATGTTCTTTGAATAAAGTTGTGATATAAAATTATTTTGCCCTAAGTGATTTTTTTCTATGTCTGTGTACATAGGTACACATAGGTACACATAGGACATAGGTCGTATATTCGCAGTGACGTAGCAAAGTTTTTAGGCTATACTCCTAAGTGAAACATTCATTGTTCGTTGGGTTGAATACGGATAGTCAGCGACATAATATTTTTTTGATTCGTATCAGGAGTCGTGACAAACAATACGCATGTAATTTCGAGGATATGGATCAGCGTATTATTTGCGAAAGTATTCCGAGTGTAGAGAAAAGCTCTTTTTTGGACGAATTGACAAGAAATAATATTTTACTTTCGGACTTAGCGCCTAAACGCGGAAATTACGATAATGCTATTGACGTATTAATAGGAGCGGATGTTGCGGGAAAACTGATGACGGGCAAAAAATTCGAGTTAAGCTACGGCCTTGCAGCGTTTGAAACTATATTGGGTTGGGCTCTCATGGGAAGAAATGTCGTGGACGAGCGAACAGATGCAGCTACTGTCGTTCTGTAAATATGCCTGTATACGAGTTGATACGAGTGCGATTTATAGACCGGTTCACCTAGAATTAGCGACCTCTCTGTCAACGAATGATTTTTTAGCGAGTTTCTGTAGATTTATCGGACGCCGTAGTAGACCGACTATTGTTTGTAGTGACAACGGAACTAATTTTGTCGGTGTCGATACTGCTTTTGAAAAATTGAACTGGGAGACCGTCGCTATGTATAGTCAGGCTAGGCAAATAGATTGGCGATTTAAATCCACCTACCCCTTCATGGTGGGGAGGCTGGTGGGAACGTTTGATTGGGATGATGAAAGTTATTCTTCGCAAAGTCTTAGGAAATGCGTGTCTCACTTACGAAGATATGTACACGGTGTTATGCGATTGCGAGCTGACTTTGAATTCACGTCCTCTAACCTATGTATCGGAAGAACTGAGCAATCTGAAGCCTCTGACTCCTGCGATGTTCTTACATGATCTCAGACAAAGTGAAATGCCAGATATTGACATGATTAACAGACTTGATCTTAAATCTAGATACTAACGTAAACAAGAGATCATGGAACATTTAAGGAACAGATATCGTAAAGAATATTTGGGACAACTAATATCTAAGTTCCATTCCAAAGAGTTTTGTAAACTTCAAATCGGCGATATACAACTTGCAGGAGATGATCGACATAAGCGAATCGATTGGCCTCTGGCACGCATTGAGAAATTAATCACGGGAAAAGATGGTGCTGAACGCGCCGTCTATTTGAAGACAAAAAATGGAATTTTCAAGCGTCCTGTACAACGTGTTTATCCATTAGAGTTGAGCTATTCTAGCGAAAACGTAGCTAAAGATATGCGAGATAAAATTTCTGATCTAACTGGGAGCGAGCCTGTTGTAAGCTCGGAGGATTGTCAAGTTAAGAGGTCGAAGGAAAAAGAGTATAAAACTCGTAGTGGCCGAATTGTTAAGAAACCACGCTCTTTTCAAAATTGAGAGGGAATAGTTGAGTCACAGACTCACGGTGGGAGGATGTCAGAAATGCGAGCGTAAAACACTGTGAGTTCATAATTTTTTTCATAATTGTAACGCGAGAGGGCTCTGCGAAGCAAGATGTAACGGGGATGTAACGGAAGAGGGATTGTTACGCTTGACCGGAACGGAGAAGCGTGGATGAGCGTGCGTTCGTTTTGAATGTTCTTTGAATAAAGTTGTGATATAAAATTATTTTGCCCCGAGTGATTTTTTTCTGTGTCTGTGTACTCCTTCCTCAAAGATAAATTTAACAAAAGCTTTCAACATTGAACATTTGAAGGTTAGTTTGTTCTTTCATAGCTAAAAATTTTGTATTTTTGAGAAAAAGTCATTAATTTTGCAAGAAAAGGTACAATTTAGAATATTTAAAGGGTACGTTAAGGGTTTTTCATAGAAATCGTTATTTTTATGCAAAAGTCACTAAATACAAAAGGAAGCTAAAAAGTTTGTACACTTAAAGGTTACTTTTTGTTTTATCTTCAAAAATGGGTATTTTAGAGAGAAAGTCATTACTTATTATAGAAAAGTTA
>JAAAKG020112944.1:0-15383 GCA_010014905.2 Druon quercuslanigerum
TAAAAAATAAATAAATGCAGGTTCATAAAGGTTTGAAAGAAAAAAATTTAAAAGCTTGTTACGAATTTTGAAAGGTTTTAAAAGGGTCCAAAAAATTTGTTAATATTTTTGGGAACATTATTAATAATTTTTTAATCCATTTTAAAAACATATTTTAAAAGGTTTGAATAGATTTTAAAAGATTTACAAAATTTTTTTAAAATGTGAAGCTTATCCGAAAATTTTCTAAAATTTTAAAAGATTTTTAAAAACTAAAAAAAAAAAATGTGGAAGCTTATGCGAAGATTTGGTTTCATTTTACTGAGTTTTCTCCAGTTCTTACGAAGAGTTTGAATCATCCTAAAATATACGTATAATTTAAAAAAATTTTCATAAAATAAAGCAAACTTTAAAAATATTTACAAAAAGCTCAAAAGAAAATGTAGACTTTTGAAGATTTCAAAATACTATTTTGAATTTCTTTCAATATCTGCATCAATCTTTTTAAATTTTAACAAATTCTAATTTTTGATGATTTGGAACAAAAAACTTAAAATCTTTTTAAGAGTTTTTAAAAGTTTTAAGAGAACATACATTTTTTCACAGATTTCTGGGTTGAACAATTTTTTATTTTACAACATTTATTTTGAGACTATTCGGGAAAATTTTTAAGAAATTTTCTGAAATTTTACCGAGTTTTTTCAACATTTTCCAAGCAATTGAAATCAATCAAAAATATATTTAATAGTTCACACAAAATTTCAAAAATAGTTTAAAATTTGAAAATATTTCAAAACACATAATAAAATGTAGATTTTTAAAAATTTCAAAACACATTTTTTTTAAGATTTTGAAAAGTTAAAGACAACAACATTTTTTCGAAACTCCAAGGAATATTAAAAAATTAATTTTAAGAGAAGAATTAAGACAATTTTAAAACATTAAGAAAGATATCCAATGTCTTCAAAAGATACAAAAATAGTTTTAAATTGAGAATGGTTGAAAAAAAATGTTTAAAAAGTGAAGATTTTTAAAGATTTGGAAAAAAATGTAAAGTGATTCTTAATCTTGAAAAATTAATTGAAAAAGAAAAGCTAAGAAAATTTTAAAACATTACGAAAGATTTTCAAAGTATTTAAAACATATAAAAATAGTTCTAAAATTTAGAATTATTTAAAAAAAAATGTTTAACAAGTTTCGAAACATTTTCGAATTTTTAATAATATTAAAAAATAATTTTATGCTTATAAATAATTGAAAAAAGTTAAATGTAGATTCTTGAAGATTTAAAAGAAAAATTTTTCAAAGCTTTTCACGAATTTTGAAAGATTTCAAAAGGATCCAAAAAATTTCTTATGATTTTTGGGAAAATGTTTTATGATTTTTTCAAAATCTGTTTTAT
Source organism: Druon quercuslanigerum (assembly GCA_010014905.2). Taxonomy (NCBI): domain Eukaryota; kingdom Metazoa; phylum Arthropoda; class Insecta; order Hymenoptera; family Cynipidae; genus Druon; species Druon quercuslanigerum. Next base: position 1,382 of record JAAAKG020112944.1, read on the forward strand.
AAGGATACTTAAAAAGATTTTCGAACATTTTAAAAGAATTTTAAAAAGTAAAAAAATGTGGAAGCTTATCCGAAAGTTTAATTTAATTTTAATGAGTTTTTTTCTAGTTTTTACGAAAAATTCGAATCATGTTAAAATATACGTTGAATTTTTTAAAAAATCTCAAATAATAAATGAAAATTTGAAAATATTTACAAAAAACTTATAACAAAATTTAGATTTTTGAAGATTTTAAAATACTATTTTTAAGTTTTTTTTCGATATCTGCATAAATCTTTTTGAATTTATTACAGAAACCCAGGAAAATTATGTTTATATACCTTTAAATAAAATAAACAAAAAAACTTCAATCTCATGTTACAAAGCAAATCGAATGACATTGCTTATTTGTTTTATTTTTTATCAGTTTATTATACATAAGGTACAAAAAAAATATACAAAAGAAAACAAAAATTTTTTCTGAATTTTTTTTTCTTCCAAAAATAAATGGATACGAGTGAATTTTGAGAATATTTTTAATGTCGAGAGATTTGTCGAGGGCCCAAAGTGTAGCCAAACTTTTTTTGTCGGCAAAAGTCTGTCTATAACCCAATTTCATATCAAAAGTGGTCTTAAAAAATTTATTTCAAAAGAATATTTAACAACATTTTAAAATATTAAAATAATTTCCGAAGTCTGGAAAGGATACAAAAATAATTTTTAACTTGAAATGATTCCAAATAATTTAGGATAAAGTAGTTTTTAAACAAATACAAAATTAAATCTAAACTCATAAAAATTTTAACAAATTTTAATTTTGGATGTTTTGGAATTAAAAAACATAAAATCTTTTTAGGAATTTTCAAATGTTTGAAGAGAACACATTTTTTCAAAGATTGGGTTAAATAATTTTTTATTTTACAAAATTTATTTTGAGACTGTTCGGGAAGATTTTTAGAAATTTCCAAAGATTTCTAAAGTTTTTAAAAAAGAATTTGGTAAACCTTTAAGAAATTTTCTGGAATTCTGGTTTTTTTTATCTTTATCTTGAAAAATTAATTTCAAGAGAATATTTTACAAGATTTTGAAGCAGTAAAAGAGATTTCCGAAGTTTGGTAAGGATGAAAAAATAATTCTCAACTTAAAATGATGTATACTAATTTAAAAGAAAGCAGTTTTTAAGAAAATACAAAATTAATTTTAAACTTATAATATTTTTAACAAATTGTAACAAATTCTAATTTTTGATAATTTGAAACAAAAAACTTGAAATAATTTCAAGAATTTTTAAAAGTTTTGAAAGAACATACATTTTTTCACAGATTTCTGTGTGAAATAATTTTTTATTTTACAAAATTTATTTTGAGACTGTTTGGGATTGTTTGGGGACTGTTTAAAAATTTCAAAAGATTTCCAAAATTTTAAAAAAAGAATCTGGAAAATTCTCAAGAAATTTTCGGGAATTCTGGTTGTTTATCTTGAAAAATTAATTTTAAGAGAATATTTAACAAGATACTGAAGCATTAAAAGAGATTTTCGAAGTAAGGAAAGGATATAAAAATAATTTTTAACTTAAAATGATTTCAACTAATTTAAATAAAGTAGTTCTTAAACAAATACAAAATTAAGTCTAAACTTATAATAATTTTAACATATATTTTTTCAAAGATTTCTGGGATAAATAATTTTTTATTTTACAAAATTTATTTTGCGACTGTTTCGGAAAATTTTTAGAAATTATAAAATATTTATAAAATTTTTAGAAAAGAATCTGGAAAACTTTCAAGAAATTTTCGGGAGTTCTAGTTTTCAATTTTTCAAAGATTTCTGTGTTGAATAATTTTGTATTTTACGAAATTTATTTTGAGAATGTTTCGGAAGATTTTTAAAAATTTCAAAAGATATATAAAATTTTTAAAAAAGAATCCGGAAAATTTTTTAAGAAATGTTATGTACTTTCCCCGAATTTTTATAAAGTTAACGGAGAAATCGAAATTATTTAAGAATATATTTAATAGTTTTAACAAAATTACGAAAATAATTTGAAAATTGAAAATATTTCAAAACACTTAAAATAAAATGTAGGTTTTTGAACACTTCAAAACACAATTTTAAAAAAGATTTTAAAGAGATTATAGATAAGAAATTGTTTTAAGACTCCAAGGAATATTAAAAGTGGTCATTATTCTTGAAAAATTAATTTAAAGAGAAGATTTAACGCAATTTTAACACATTAAGAAAGATATCAAAAGTCTTTAAAATACACGAAAATAGTTTTAAAATTATGAATGATTACAAAAAAAAATGTTTAAAAACTGAAGATTTTTAAAGATTTGAAAAAATTATAAACGGTTATTAAGGATTTAGAAAATTTTTTAAATGTAAAAGTGATTCTTAATCTTGAAAAATTAATTTAAAAAAAATAGCAAAGAAAATTTTAAAACATTACGAAAGATTTCCAAAGTCTTAAAAAGATATGCAAATAGTTTAAAAATTTAGAATTTAGAATTAGAATTAGAATTAGAATAATTATTAATTATGTAGATTTTTGAAGATTTGGAAGAAAATTTTTTTTAAAGATTTTACGAGTTTGGAAAGGTTTCAAAAGGATCCAAACAATTTGTTAAGATTTTTGAGAAAACTTTTTATAATATTTTTAAATCTATTTTAAAAGCAAATTTGAATATATTTTTAAACATTTCAAAAGATTTTTCAAAATTAAAAAAAATATGGAAGCTTATTCGAAACTTTTGTGTAATTTTGCTGAGTTTTTTCCTGACCTTACGAAAAATTTGAATCATCTCAAAATATACGCAGAATTTAAAAAAAATTTCATAAAATAAATCTAATCCTAATAAAATTAGGAAAATCTAATCCTAATAAAATTAGGAAAGATTTTCGAAGTCTTTAAAAGATATAACAATAGTTTTCAATCGAAGAATGATTACACACAAATGTTTAAAAAATAAAGAGTTTTCAAAAGATTTGAAAAAAATTATAAAAGGTTTTTAGCAATTATGAACTTTTTTTTACTTAAAAAATGATTTTTAATCTTGAAAAATTAATTTGAAGAGAGTAGTAAGCAAAATTTAAAATCATTAATAAAGATGTCCAAAGATTTTAAAAAATACAAAAATAGTTTTTAAATTAAGAATGATTACAAAAAAATTTTTTAAAGTGAGGATTTTTGAGGTTTGGAAAAAATTATAAACGGTTTTTAGGAATTTTAAAGTTTTTTTAGTTTAAAAGTATTTATTTAGTTTAAAATACTAAATAAAAATAATAAAATAAAAAATAATAAAATATTAAAAAATAATTTTAGTCTTAAAAATGATTGAAAAAAAGTATATGTAGATTCTTGAAGATTTGAAAGAAAAACTTTTTAAAACTTTTTACGAATTTGAAAAGGTTTCAAAAGGATCCAAAAAATTTGTTAATATTTTTGGGAACATTATTATTAATTTTTCAATCTATTTTACAAACATATATTAAAAGGTATAAATAGATTTTAAAAGATTTAAAAAATTTTTTTAAAATGTGAAGCTTATCCGAAAATTTTCTAAAATTTTAAAAGATTTTTAAACACTAAAAAAAATGTGGAAGCTTATGCGAAAATTTGGTTTCATTTTACTGAGTTTTCTCCAGTTCTTACGAAAAGTTTGAATCATCTCAAAATATACGTATAATTTAAAAAAACTTTCATCTAATAAAGCAAACTTTGAAAATATTTACAAAAAGCTTAAAATAAAATCTAGACTTTTAAAGATTTCAAAATACTATTTTGAATTTCTTTCAATATCTGCATAAATCTTTTTAAATTTTAACAAATTCTAATTTTTGATGATTTGGAACAAAAAACTTAAAATCTTTTTAAGAATTTTTAAAAGTTTTAAGAGAACATACATTTTTTCACAGATTTCTGTGTTAAATAATTTTTTTACAACATTTATTTTGAGACTTTTTGGGAAGATTTTTAGTGGTTTTAAAAGATTTCCAAAATTTTGAAAAAGAAACTAGAAAATTTTCAAGAAATTTTCTGGAACCCGAATTTTTTCAAAATTTTCCGAGAAATTGAAATCATTTAAAAATAGATTTAATAGTTTTAACAAAATTTCAAAAATAATTTAAAATTTGAAAATATTTCAAAAAACATAAAATAAAATGCAGATTTTTGAAATTTTAAAACAAATTTTTTTTAAAAGACTTTTAAAAGTTACGGATAAAAATTTTTTTTTGAAACTCCAAGGAATATTAAAAGTGGTCATTATTCTTGAAAAATTAATTTGAAGAGAAGAGTTAACACAATTTAAAAATATTAAGAAAGATATCCGAAGCCTTTAAAAGATACTAAAATAGTTTTAAAATTAAGAATGATTACGAAAAAATATTTAAAAAGTGAAGCTTTTTAAAGATTTTAAAAAATTATAAGCTGTTTTTAAGAATTATTAAATTTTTTTTTACTTTAAAGTGATTCTTAATCTTGAAAAATTAATTTGTAAATAATTTGAGGCATAAAAATGATTAAAAAATAAATAAATGTAGATTCTTAAAGATTTGAAAGAAAAAAATTTAAAAGCTTGTTACGAATTTTGAAAGGTTTTAAAAGAATTAAAAAAATTTCTTAAGATTTTTAGGAAAATTTTTTATGATTTTTTGAAAACAATGTTGAAATCATATTTAAAAAGATTTTTAAGAATTAAAAGAAAATTGGAAACTTACCAGAAAATTTTTATTTAATTTTACTCAGTTTTTTCCAGTTCTTACGAAAAATTCGAATCATGTTACAATATACATCGATTTTAAAAAACATTTTTACAAAATAAATTAAAATTTGAAAAGATTTGCAAAATACTTAAAGGAAAATGCAGATTTTGGAAGATTTCAAAATTCTATTTTTTTTTTAAGATTTTGAAAGGATTACAAAATTAATTTGAAGAGAAGAGTTAACATAATTTTAAAACATTAAGAAAGATATCTTAAGTCTTAAAAAGATACAAAAATAGTTTTAAAATTAAGAATGATTACAAAAAAAATGTTTAAAAAGTGAAGGTTTTTAAAGATTTGGAAAAAATTATTCAGGGTTTTTAAGAATTCTTAAATTTTTTTTTACTTTAAAAGTAGTTCTTAAACTTGAAAAATTAATTTGAAGAGAGTAGTTAGGAAAATTTAAAAACATTACGAAAGATTTTCGAAGTTTTTAAAAAATACAAAAATAGTTTTTAAATTAAGAATGATTAGACAAAATGTTTAAAAAGGGAAAATTTTTAGAGATTTAAAAAAAATTATGAACGGTTTTTAGGATTTAAAAAATTTTTTTTAGTTAAAAGTGGTTCTTAATTTTGAAAAATTAATTCAAAGAGAATAGTTTAGAAAATTTTAAAACATTACGAAAGATTGCCGAAGTCTTTAAAATATATAAAAATAGGTTTAAGATTTAGAATGATTTAAAAAAAGTATTTAAAAAGTTGCGATGGATTTCCGAATTTTCAAAAATATTAAAAAATAATTTTAGTCTTTAAAATGATTGAAGAAAAATCTAGATTCTTGAAGATTTGAAAGAAAAAAATTAAAAGCTTTTTGTGAATTTTGAAAGGTTTCAAAAGGATCCAAAATATTTCTTAAGATTTTTGGGAACATTATTTATGATTTTGTCGAAAATTTTATTATTCCTGAATTTTATTATTCTGGAATTTTAATTTTCGGAATTTTTCAGTAGTCCCAATAATAAAATTCACGGCAGTTAATAACATTACCGAATTGGAAAATTCTCGAATAATAAAATTCTCATAAAATATCCGAATAGGAAAATTCCAGAAATTAAACAATAAAAATAATTATTAATTTTAATGTTAATTTTGTTTGTCTACTGGTCTATATCAATATTATTAAAATATTGATAAATCTTAAGATTGCGAAAAAAATGTCTCTATCACCGCTGGGATCTGAACCCAAGACCTTCCGGCAATCTGAAAGTCCTGGGTTCAGATCCCAATAATTAAAACTGATCAAAATAAACTAATTATTTTAAATAATAATTTCATAAAATTCCTGATCATTTCCTGGTATCCCGTTTCAGCTGATGTACGCTTTTAAAAATAAAAATCTAAAATGGAAAATTTAAGTGGACGGTTTTCGAATTACGTATTATAACCTGAATGATATCACAATTGAAAAAGATGCCAATTTAACTAATTATTGAAAAAACGCTTGAAATCAAAGAAAGTTTGACAGATTTTTTTTCTAAAAATTTTATGACACCGAGAAAATTCCGGAAATCATCCCAGTTTTTCCCAGTCCTATAAAATTCCCGGTCCAGCGATCACCCTGAAATTGCAACTTACATTAAAGAAAGAAAAAAGGCAAATAAATCTTTTTTTTCGCTCAAAGTTACTTTTTGTGAAAATGTGTGAACTTTTCATTTGAAAATCTTTGTATAGATATTCAACAAAGTGTCCGTGAAGTGATAGCGGATAACTGAAGTGCTAGGGGGTTTTCGAGAAAGGATTCCTTTCAGAGGGTCGAAGTAAGTTTTCGACGTTATGACCCGGACATCCTTCGCGACTAGAGTAAGACTCGTTGCTTTGATCATATTTCAAATTTTATCGTTCGAAAACGCAGGAGAGAGTCCTTAACGCTGGTTTCGTATTTAGTCATTCTTCAGAAAGAAAAGTAATCATTCATACGTACAAGATAAATTTTCTACAAAAGATGTCCCATTTTTCAAAAATAACCTTCGTTGTGAGTTTTTATTTCGAATAGAAAACTAAAAAAATATTATAACAACAATATAACAATATTATTTTTATTATAGCAAGATTATAACAACGTTGTTTTTTCTTACGTAAGGGGCCTTAAATTACGTAAATTACGTAACGGCCCTCTTTAGGCAGAAATGTTTGTCTATTTATTGCTGGGAATTAAAACATTAAAAAATTTTATATTTATTAATTTATCTGAAACAGCAAATGCCTTTTCTACTATAAAATATGGCTTTTCAATAAAATCCTTGAATTTTTAACAAAATAACTAAATTTTTAACATACTAGTTGAATTTTCAATCTAAAAAGATAAATCCCAAAATGAAAAGTTTTACATTTTATATTTTAATAAAAAAGATGACATTTATAAAAAATGTATAGCAAAATGTCGAATTTTCAACAAATGAAGACTTTTCACTAATGAAAGAAATAAAATTTTTTATCAATTTTTAAACCTTTAAGCCAAAATACGAACTTTCCCTACACAAATTGAGTTTCAAAAAAAAAAAATTTAATTCATCACAAAGTTAATTTTCCACGAATCTGATGCATTTTTACCCAACAAACATTAAATTTCAAGCCGAGAAAATTATTTTCTTTACCAAAAAAGGAGAATTTCTAAATAAAAATTTAAATCTTTAAAAAAATCTTAAATACTGACATTGTCAGTTAAAAAATTAATTTTAGACAAAAAAAAAGATTTTTCACTAAAGAAATAAATTTTTAACCACAGATATAAGCCTTAAAAAAATCTTAAGGAATAGAGATGAAATTTTAGTCAAGTAGTTGAATTTTTAATTAAAAAAGATTATTTTTCTACAAAATAGATAAACTTTCAACCAAAAAGATGAATTTTCAACTAAAAATATAAATCTTAGAAAAAGGATTTCTTAGCAAAGTGATTCAAGAAAATCTTTTAAACAGAATAGTTGAATAATCAAGCAAAGAATAATATGCTTCAACCAAAAAGTTTCACTTTTATAAAAAAATGAATGTTCTACTAAGACAGATGAATTTTTAAATCAAAAAGATAAATTTTCAACAAAAAAAACTGTTTGAATTTTCTATAACGAAAGATTTGTTTTGGTTCTGTTCACGATCAAAAAATTAATTTGTAAACAAGAAATAAGTTTCTACGAAAAAAATTGACCTTTCAATCCAAAAAGAGGAATTTTCAACAAAGCAGTAGAATTTTTACCTATACAATTGCAGTTTTATTCAAAGAAGATATCATTTTTTTTTAAGCAGAAGAATTTTTAATTTAAAAAATTTTCAAAAGAAAACCAAAATTTTCAAGCAAAAAGGATAACTTTTTAACAAAATTGTCGAATTTTCAACCGAACACTTTCATTTTTATTTAAGAAAGATGACATTTTTTCTAAAACAGATGAATTCGAGAGAGAAACTTTTAGAAAATAATAATAAATAAAACTCAAATACTAAAATCTAAAAGACAAATTTTCAAAAAAAGAGATGAGTTTTCTTCGAAAAAGGTTTAAATTAACTATTCAACATACAAACATAAAAACATTTAAATAAAATAGACAATTTTCAGAAAAAATAGTTTTCATCACAAAAAAAAATGCAGTCCACTTATCAGCCAAAAAATATGAATTCCAAACAAAACTTTAATGTTCTACGAAAACATTCTTAAATTTCCAACAAATTAATACCATTAAAAACTAAAAAGATGATTTTTAGGAGAAAGTTTTTGCGAATTTTCAAAAATTACGTACATGAGTGAAGGACCCCCCCCCTGCCGTAAAAAATCGTAACAAATTTTCTCGACTTCCCCCCCCCCCTGAGCTGTTACCTAATTTAAGTATGGTCCCTAATCTATAAATTAAAAAATATTAAGCTAATGTTATGACAAACCTTTTGTAAATAATTCTACAGAATGCCTGAAAATATAACCAAGAATCCAATGAGCAAATTTGGAAAACCACCAAAAAACATTCCAATTGAAATTTGAAAAAAGATAACAATTTTTTTTTAAGAAAAGAAAAAAATTTCTTTTTGGACAAAAATAAAACAAGAGGAAAGCAAAATGAAAAATTCTCGGGTGTCAGGAAAAGAGCATCGTGGTTTTGTTGCTGTTTCTGCCTGCTCGGGTGATTATTTTTTACAAATTTTTTTGATTGTTATTTAATAATAATAAAAATAAAAAAAGAAGAAAGAAAAATTACAAATTCTTGGGTGTCAGAAAGAGAGCATCGTGGTTTTATTGCTGTTCTTGCCTGCTGTTATATGAGTGTCGAAGCGTTAGTGATTATTTTTTACTTTTTTTTATAGTAACTTTAAAATAATAAAAATAAAAAAAGACGGAAAAAAAGGTAATATTCTCGGGTGTCAGGAAGAGAGCATCGTGATTTTGTTCCTGTTCCTGCCTGCTCAGGTATTTATTTTTTCACTTATATTTTTTTTCCATGGTAAGACTACTGTATGAGTGCGAAAGCGTTAGTGATTATTTTTTACAAATGTTTTTTATTGTAACTTGATAATAATAAAAATAAAAAAAGTCAAAAGAAATAAAAAAAGAGAAGGAAGGTAAAATGAGAAGGGTGTTGCCTTCTCATTTATATTTTCTCTTTTTTATGTTTACGCAAAAATGAAATTTTTTTCTTTTCTTTTTTAGAAAAAATGTCTGATCCTTTTTCAAATTTAAATAGAAATGTTTCGTGGTCGTTGTCCCGATTTGGTCTTTAGATTCCTAGTTTTATTTTTTGGAATTCTGTACATTAATTTCATTACACAGCCGTACAAAATAATCGTTTTTCAGGCCTGGAGGTCAGTCTATGTTTACTATATGTTTTTGGGGTCCCTGAATCTGAGTCGGAGGTCTAAAAAATCCCAGTACGTCATGGTTCGACATAACTCCAAATAAATCTCATAATTTTGTTTTTGTCCGGTGTTCAGATAACGTTTACTATTTTTTTGGGTCGCTGAATTCGAATCCGAGGTTCAAAAACCCCAGCACGTCAGCGTACTGACATAACATGAAAACATCTCATAAAAATGGTTTTTTAGAAGCTAGGGGTCAGACCATGTTTATTATGTTTTGGGGGTCGCTGAATCCGAGTTCGAGGTTTAAAACCCCCAGAATATGTGGGTTTCGACATAACTTTCAAAATAACTCCTAATATAAGTTATTTAACGCTTCAACGTGTTACAGAAAAAAATTTTCTCATACAACTAACTTCACCTAATTTTGATGCCAAATAATTCTGTTTTTGTAAAACATATATTTAAGTCTTTCAAAACAAAACAGACAACAGGGCGATACTTTTTTTCAATAAAACTTTTTCTGTGAGTGAATTCGGGTGAATTTATTTCACGAGTTTCTTTGAAAATCAAAACTTCGAAGTTCTGAAGTTTTTTAGACTAAAGATTCGGAATCAGCGACCCCAAAAACATATAGCAAACATGGTCTGACCCCTAGGCTCAAAAAACAATTTTTATTAGGTTTTTGATGTTATATCAGAACGCTGACGTGCTGGGGTTTTTTTAACCTCGAATTTGGATTCAGCGACCCCAAAAAATTATAGTAAACATGGTCTGACCCTCAGACTAAAAAAAATTGTGGGGTTTTTGGGACTATAAAAAATAATTAAACTAATAAATAAAGAATACTCAAATTAATTGAAGAAATTGCCAAAAATATATATTATTACCAAATTATGAAATTTCACAAATTTCACATAACGACAAGATTTTTAATTGACAAAAAATTATGAAATTTCCACAAATATTTCAATTCCCCAAAATTTATAACTCAAGAACATAGCTGATTGATTATTAATTTATGAGCTATTTATGAAATTATAAATAAGGGAAACAATTTCATTAACCATAAATTATTCATTTATTAATTATTTTCGCTAATCTTAAATTTCGGCAAATTTTATTTTCAGGAATAGAAATATTATTGGGAATTAAACAATTTATTTATTTTATAATTAGGGTTAATTTATATTTAATTTAATTTATATTTTTGGCAATTTTTTCGCTAATTTGTGGTTTAGTTATTTATTAAATAAAGAACCATGTTGAAATTAAATTTTGAGAATGGGGAACAAGAAAGTAAGTATTGTTAGTTTGTTTTTAAATTTATATAAATATACTTTTTATAAGATTCTTGAGAAGATTAAAAAAAAATAGCGAAATAAGTGATATTAACAAAATTAAAAGTTTTACAACTTATATTCTTAAAAGTTTTAAAATTTCCCGGTATTTTAAAGATCTTTTATCTCATTTATTTTCAGACTCGTACACTATTTTGGCAATTATTTTTCACCATTCGATGCTTAAACTATTTAAGTTTATTCTTCTTAAAAAAATGACGAAAATTCTAGTAGAACTACCAAAAAATATCAATGTTCAGGTTTTCACAATGCATTCGGTTTAGGTTTTTATTTTAAAAGAATAATTTAAGGTTTGATGATTTCAAAATATGGAAGAAAATAATATTTTTAATTTTTTAGGATTTACAAATTTGGCAGGTAAACTTAATTTTATCAAAGTGTCAAGAGAATGAAAAAAAGTTTTTAAGATGCATGGAAAATTTTAAATGATTGATTTGTAAGGAAAAAAATTAGGTAAGTTTAAGAGATATTCAGAACTATTGAAACGATTCAAAGACAGTTAAAACTTGTAAAGATTTTTTTAGAAATTTTGTAAAGTATCATGAAAATGGAAGACATTTTTTCAGGTTTCTAGAGAAAATTAAAATAATATTTTTTTTTAGAAAAAATAATTTTAAGAGATTATTTCACAAGAGATGAAAAGATTTCAAAAATTATCAAAGAAGAATCTGAAATATTTTAAGGCTATTTATAAAATTTTGTAGAATAAATAAAAATGCAGGATAAATTTTAATAATTTTTAGAGAGCAGCAGGCTTAGAAGGTCTGACAAGATTAAAAAATAAAGGAATTTTCCCTATATTGATGTGAAAGTTTTAAATCGTTTTTAATTTTGAAAAATAAACTTTAAGAGAAAATTAAAAATCTTGTTAAATATATCAAACGATTTCCTAAATTTCGGAAAAAATTTTACAAGATTTTAAAGCAAAATGTTTTAATTTGATACGATTAAAAAATAAAAACAAATAAACACTCGAGTAAATTCAAGAAATATTTAGTAGAATTAGAGAGATTCAAAATGAATTTTAAACTCTAAAAGCCTTTCAGGAATGTAGTGTTTTAAAGATTTAAAAACTAAACTTTAGGAACTTTGAAATAATTTCGAAGCTTTTCAAGTGAATAAAAAAATATTCCAAAAAATTATGGGAAAATTTAAAGGTAATTTTATCAATTATTGAATGATTTTTGAAAATTTTGAGAAAAATTCGAGACTGTAAAAAATATTTTCAGATATTTAAGACTAAAAGCCCTAAAAATCTTTTCAAAGGAATCAAATTGTTCCTAATATTTTTTCAAATCCTATAAAATAAAAAAATGTCTTTAAAATCTTCTACATTTTTTATGACAAGTCTGAAATATGCAAAAATATATATTTTTATAGTTTTTCCATGAACCATATGAAAATTATATTTATATAAATTTAAAAACAAAATGTTAATACTTATTTTCTTGTTCTCAATTCTCAGAAATAAATTTCAAGATGGATTTATCATAAAACGTTGAAAAATAATCGTCTTTAAGAGTAACTATGCAAAAGCTAAAATATTTTAGCTTCGCTGCAAAGTCTATTTGATTAAAAAAATATCACATTTAGGAATTAGAAACTTGTGATAGAAAATTTTTTTAAAATACTTTATCATATTTATTGCTTGTAATATATAAATGAATCTAATAATTATATTTGTTATATAGTAGCATTATATTGTAAAACGTCATTATAAAAAATTGCAAACAACATGAAAAATAACGAAAAAATAAATAATAAATCTACAAATTAGCGAAAAAGAGATTTATAATTTAATAATTTAAATTTCATAAATAGCTAAAAAATTAATATTAATCAATTATCTAAGCTCACCAGTTCTAAATTTCGAAAATTAAAATATTTGTGGGAATTTCATAATTCGTTTATTTTATCATTCTCTCTCAAAGTCTTTTAATTCTACTTTTTATATTATTAAATTCGAGATTTTATTTTTGGTTAATTAAAATTTTTTTCGTTACTTAAAACTGTGAAAATTTATATATTTAATTGATAATTTAATTTATATATCTACATCATGTTTTATTAAAAAACAAAAAATAAACGATTTCTTGCAAAAATGTTAACATAACTTAAAGTTCTTCCAAAATTGTAATTATACCTTGACACCAGTCAAAGTGATATTAACAGAGCACTTTTAAAATTGTTGTTTAACAAAGAAAGCGTTATTTTCATGCAAAAAATTATTCAAATAAGAAACATTTTACTTAATCAATATTTCAAAATAGCTTTCCAATAATTTGCTATGAATACTCAAGGCAAAATATGAAATAAAAGGTCTTGCATTAATCCTGACAAAATTAAATATAGCCTAGATTTAAATTTAAACAAAAAGTAAAATATGAGTCTTAAAATTTATTTTTACCAAGTAAGTAATATCGTTTATTAATAAATATGTAACGGATGATAATGTATTTGAACATTAAAAGATCTAGATTTATATTTGAAGAATTGGTGTTCAATAATAAGTGATAACATAACAAATAATTGCCTCAATTGTTCTCCTCTACCATAATATTCTTCTAAAAATCTTTCAAACAAACATGTTAAAGTATTGATTTTATTTAGATCTTCAACATTTTATGAAATTATGATTTATATTTTTTTCCCTGAAAAATATATGTAATTAAAAATGTTGCTAATTATCTAAATTACTTCTTATACTCTTTACTAATTATTATTTTACATTTTCATAAATAAAAATGTATGAACCAAATTCTTTCTATATTTTATAATAAATATTATTTATATCCTTTTCAGAAAAAAAGAAATCATGCTTAACTTTTTATTCAAATTCCAGGGCTACACTCTACTTTACCAAGATTATTACATTACGTTTTAATTTGTATTTGCGCTTTAGATTTATAGAAATAGCTTAAAACTTATTTTCAAAAATAAAATTAGTAACTTTGTTTTAGTTTCAACATTTTTTCCCGAAAATAACATTTTATTTACGAGAAAATTAAAAAAAAAATGGTCTTATAATGCTGAAACTGGGCATGATTAGAGTTCTTAAATTCCCGAGAATTTATGTTGAGCAAATGCTCTTGAGAATATGCTCAGCATTTAAAATCGAACAGA
>JAAAKG020112955.1:0-15382 GCA_010014905.2 Druon quercuslanigerum
ATATAAATAAATAAATAAAAATATATATATATATATATATATATATATATATTTATTTATTTAATTATTTATTTACTGATTTGCATCAGACCTTTTGGAATTAATAACAAATCGTCCCAGTGTCCCAATGTCTATTTTAAGAAAATTTGGGTTCATTATCTATATTTCCATTTTTATGCCAAAAATTAATTTTTGTAGCAGTTTAGTCGAACTGTAGCCTACTAAAATATCCACTTGATTTATCCGCAAATTTCAGGATAAATTTATTAGATGAAGCTCCAATGCGAATTTTCATAAAATTTTGATTCATCAAACATTTCTAAAGCGATTTCGATTTTTCTGCCAAAAATTTAATTTTGAAACAGTTATGTCAGCCTCAAGCCCACAATATCCAATCGATTGGTCTACATATTTCAAAACAAATTTACTATATGAAACCCTAGTGCCATTTTTAGAAAATTTTTATTCATTAATTATTTTTACAGATATTTCACTTGTTATGCCTAAAATTTAATTTTTCAGCAGTTCAGTAAACCTGCAGCCTACAATATATAATCGATTCCTCTAAAATTAAAGGACAAATTTACTTCATGAAACTTCAGTGCCGATTTTTAGAAAATTTCGATCAATTAATTATTTCTAGAAATATTTCACTTTTTATGTCCAAAATTAATTTTCTTTGCAATTCAGGCGACCGAAATTCAGTTCAGTTCAGATCGAATAATTACATTATTCAATCGATTCGTCTAAAAATTTCGACCTGTAGCAGATTTTGAAAACATGTAACATATAATGTTTTTAGTAATTCTGTCGACATAGATCTTACATTGCTGAACAGATTTATGAAGAATTTCCAATCAAACTGCAATAAATGCCTTTTTTTTTAAATATTTCTACATCTTAATACATTCTAAAAATTTCTGCTCATTTTTTCATTCTAATAAATTTTAATGTTTCGTTATCATTTAAAATTACTTCGAAAATTTTGAAATCTCACAAATAATTTTGATTCAACTGATAATTTGCTCTGCGTGTTCCAATAAGAAAATTAATGCTTTTAAACAAATTCTAAAGTAAGTATACAATTCAATGTTCCAAACAGAAACTCATTAGTTTAGAATGCAAATCTGTAGATACTAAAGTCTCGAGTGTATACCTATAATACAACCATTCTTAAAGGGAGTAGAGATTCTTATTGATGCTTTGAAATCTGCACATGTTGAACCGACGGTGATTTAATTTTAAGAGCTTTGAATTGCCAAGTGCCAGGTGAGAGGTATCTGCATTCAGTTTCGTTTTTCTCCACAGTCATGGATCGATGACGTAAATCTGGCATGGGGTGCAAGGACACTATGTTAGTTGGGAATGTGTTTTGCCATTTTGGAAACTTTCAAGAAAGTTCTAAATTAACAATTGACAACTCTTTCAAAAATAACACCAAGGGAACTAAATTCACTTATATCTAAAGAAACTTGCATTTATGTAATCAATTACTTGTGTTTTTCGTTTACATCAGATTGCAAAATTGCAAGATTGCGTAGGATTGCAAAAGATTCCATGGCCTATAGGAGATTATAGGGTAATCAACATTGGAATAAATAATACAAAAATATTGGAGGAATTCATGTAAAATTTAGAGAAACCCGAAAATGAAGATTTATTTTAGACCACTCATAATTTCATGTGCAATCCCTTGATATCTTCAAAATCTTTTAAAATTTAATAAGAATCTGTTGAAATCCCTTTAATTGAAAATAAAATTTATTCCGTAAAGTTCCCTAGAAAAAACGTTAAAATCACTGCCAATCTTCGACATTCCTTGCAGTCCTTGGATATTTGATAAAATCTTTTATTCTTGTGAAATTCTTAATTGCTGACAGGATTAAACTATAAATTCATAACTTTAAATTTAAAAAAAGAAGATTCAATATTGCATATGTTACAAGATAAGAATTTTGGTATTTATTTAGTAATGGTCAGGGAAAACGAGAAATTAGTAAGATAAAATCAGGGAAAATACAGCACAGAAAAAGGATGTAAACTGTCTATCAATAACAGCAGATTATTTCATTCATTGATAAAATATAAGTATAACATAAAAAAAATATATTTTTATTTGAGACATGGATATGCCATGGATATTCAGTTTTCTTAAATTCATGAAAATCTTGTTTGTATAAACCTAGAGACCCTTAGCGTCAATCTTCAAATAATCGTGGTAAATAAATTTTCAAAGATATATTTGTAGTGAAGCAATTCAGATTACTCACGCAAAGAAATAATTTCTATAAAATATTAATTTCACACTTGTTCAGAATGTAAATTTTCGCAATTCGTTGCCCAGGACATTTTTCTGGTTCCATTCAGTTGACCTTTTACTGAATTTGATCCGCTTGAAAATTATTATAAGAAATAATTTTAAAAACACAATTCAAACTTCTTGCGATACAGAGGAGCGACCATTGGAGGGGGAAACATGTCTCAACTCGACATGTCCAAATGACAAGGTGCCATCTCGGCAGAACTGAAGAAAAAGGTTCCCTAGTTCAGAGGGCGTTGGTGGTCCCAATACTATTTATATGGGATTCTTAAGATTCCATGTGTCGCCGCACGAGATGGCACCTTTTTATTTCGTCCTATCAAGATTTCACCTTATCATTTGGACCCGTCAAACTCTCCCTGGAGAAGCTCTAATTCCCTGACGCCTTCACATAGAATCGGTTTTCCTAATTTAAACATAAAATTCTGTACGACGGTCAAATTTTTTTTCCGTGATGAAATTTTGAAAATGACGTTTTATGGATACCCTGTTAAGGTAATGAAAAGACCATATTAGTAATTTTCACAGTAACGTGTTCACTGAATAAACCAATTTTCTATGAAATATACGAAAATAGGGAACCATTGAATTCAGTAAGATATTTACTCTCTGCAGTAAGTATAAAAGCAATAATCGTGGTATGTTGTTAGTGGAACTTAGTGGGTGTCGAAGACCGCATGGGGCAACAATGGTACCTCACCCGAGTCTCCCTTCATCTTACTAAGGGGACTGAGAGAAAAATGTGTGCCCACATCAACAGAACTCGAGGAACTTAGTCGTAACCGTAGTATTGTATACATTTTATGCTAGTATTGTTCGGCTAGATTCTAAAAGTACAATATAACCTATCAACTACCAGTAACATGATCAACAATTTATAAGACGTTTAATCACTTTCTGATTTAAACAGAAATTTTAATCGTTCGGGCATTTTGAGCTACTGAAGAGAGCACGTTTGACAAAAAAAGTATATTTAGGTAAACTGAATGGTAGCGTACCCAAAGGCAGGTCCAGGAAGGAATGGTGGGTATGTGTGAATGAGACACAACAGCGACAAAATGTAAAGAGCCACAGAAACACACGAGCTTGTTTGAAAATATGTATGGATATAGAAGAAGCAAAAATTGTATGCTGAAATAGGATTGTGTGGAGATTAATTGTTAATAGCTATATGATGAAGTTTGTCAGCGGAATGATAGACGCCTGAAATGAACGATCTTGGATACTCATTGGCCGAAGTGGAGAGCTTCTTTAGTGTTTGTGTTTGGATTGAAGAGTATGGTTCCTACTATGAGATACAGAATTTTTTAAACAAAAAACAGACGCATTTTCAAACAAAAAACAACAATTTTCAATAAAAGAGCTGAAGTTTTAAAAAAAATGTTTGTTAGTCTTTAACTAACTAGTTTAACTTTCTGCCAAAATTGTTCAAGTTTTGAAAAAGTCTGAATTTACAACCAAAATAGAGGAATCTTTAAACAAAAATGGAATGGATATTATTATTTCAGCTAAACAAGATCTTACTTTAAAATCTAATAAAATTGAATTAAAATAAATAACAAGAATTTTTCAACAGACTAGCTGAATCCTCAACCTAATCAGATTCATTTTCTGGCAAAACAGTTGAATTTTTAACCTAACAAATCCATTTCTACGCATGACTGACCCATAAATCTCTCTTAGTAGAAGCTATAAAATAAACATCCAATAACTTCAAAGTGACTAAAATTAAGTTCCAAGTTTCAGAAAAATCGTAACTAAGTTGTGTTACAAGTTACTTTTTAAAATAGTAACCACAAATGTCACACATGTCGTAATTTTTCAGTAACTTAGTTGCTTGTAACAAGTTCCCAACACTGATCCCAAACCCAATGCTTTTAGGCATGGAATTATTTGCCATATCTAAAATTACTTGTTTTTCGACCTATTCTATTTAAACGTATACTTTACACAGTTAATAAATAGCCCGAAACAACACAGAAAAAACTAGGGGTTCAGTAAAGTTGCGGGTCAAATGAGATTCGTTATCCTTAGATTCTTAGAACTTAAGCTTCAACAGATACATTTTGAGGGCCACAAGGGTTCTTTTAGAGTGCACTTGAAAATAGAAACATGGAAGCGCATGCACAAACCAACTGCTTGCAAAGAAGGGCTGGTTGGTCTTTATGTTGACAACTTTGCTACATAACCTGCAAATGATATTTATCAAGTCATTATAGTCGTTTAAGTAGCGGTAATATTTTGTACTTTAATTATCTTCATTAAATTATGTCCATCAGAATTCGATTGCATGTGTGCTTTAAGGTAAAAATTGACGTTCTTAATGAAACGTAGACAATGCGAAATATAGGTTCCTTATAAATAGGCTCAATTACAATTGTGATCCTTTAGAACCCCCACTGAGGTATTAAAAACGGGTTCTCATGGAAATCCTAGTTTTCTCTATAGAAAAATCCTTTTAAATGAATTGAAATTACTTAGATATGTTTGACGGACATAAAAGTGAAATATTCTAGACATATGTCCATACTTGTACTTGTTGTACTTAAATAGCGATATGCATCAGTACCTACAGATCATATTATAAATACTGTGAAATTTTTGTTAAAAAATGAATGGCAACACCGCGTTATCGTCATTCCAGATATCGAGCGCGCCCACACGCGAGCGATTTAATCCGGACGCGAAATCCTGCCGATACGACAGGTCGATCCAGTTCCAGGACTTGAAGTCAAGTCCTGCAATATCTGGGAGGTCTCCGGTTACGAATCCCAATGCGATAGCGAAGTGATTATCCCGTCTTAAATTCAAGGAACGTGTAAATTCCACCGGTGTTGCCACCCATTATTGGCATTTTTTGAAACTTTTTATCAGTCCACCGTTCCACGCTATTTTGTAAACTTTTTCCACCCCAAACCTTATTCGCCCACTGTTAGAAATTTCTGTAGGAATTTTCAGAGACGCGTCACTCAAGCCTAATGTTTCCAAATATTCCGAAACAGGAACTGAAATTTCAGCAACGGTAAGTGCATAATCTTCAGTCACATGTTTCCGAAAATTCTGTTACAATTGAGGAATTTTCAGTTAATCTGACTAAAAATTTTAATATAAAATATGTAGTCTATATATTCCTGACAATATAAATAATAAACAATAATGAGAGAAGTTAATATAAATACATTTGAATCATTGAGTATTTTATATAACCTATATTAATACGTACTCATTTAGAAGAAGAAAGAAAAATTAATCTTAGACCAAACAGTAGCATTTTAATGTTCTAGAGAGTTTAAGTGCTTGGAAAAATTCTCACGAGAATGAGGACATGTTCAAGATTATGCTTAATCTTTACGTGCTCGTGCTGTGAGCATTTTGAATTAGAATTTGAAAAATCGTATATTATTCTATTTTTAATACGTTTCAAAGCAAAAAAGTTTCCCCGTTTATATTTTTCGTTTTATTTCAAACTATCATAGTTTACGTAGCTTTAAATTACCTTAAATAATCTATTAATGCAGAGCATATTCGAGAAAGCCCTTGCTCAACATAAATTCTCAGGCATTTGAAAACTCTATTGCATTAACAACCAAATAATTGAACTTTCAAGTAAAAGAGATGAGTTTCTAAGCAAATAGTTTAATTTTCAACCTACAAAGATGAATTTTTATTAAAAGCGTTCTATAAGAAAAAGAAGAGAACTAACTTTAACCCCAAATAGTTCATCTTTTAACCAAAAAGATAAATTTTCAATGAAGCAGTATAATTTTCGAACTAAAAAGACGACTTTCTTACAAAATGATTAAATTTTCATCGTAATAGTTTTTTTTTAAAACAAAATGGTTAAAAATCAAACAATTTGCAGAAATTTTAACTAAATATTGGAATAAAGCATAAAAAATATTTTTAACAAGAAAGTTTAACTTTCAACCAAGTAGTTAAATATTCAATTAAAAAATATTAACTTTTAGCGAAAAATATGATGGTTGGTATTTCAATGAAGAAAATATTTTATTTTAAACGAAAGAACAGTCGAATTGAAACAAAAGGATGAAGTATCAACGCAAAATATAATAGTTTAAATTTGAATATACAAAAGTTTAATTTATAATCAAAAGAAGTTGACCTCAAACAAAAATATGAATTTTCAACAAAATAGTTGAAATTTCCACGAAAATAATAGTTTTTTTACTAAAAAATATTAACTTGAATAAAAAGATAAATTTTCGACATCCCGGGATGTTTTCATACGTTTATTGGATATTTAAATGTTTGGAGTGAGATGTCTTGAAATTTATAATATCTCTTTTGATACCTTTGGATATAAATTGGATATCCAAAAATATCTCTGTGCTGTATGAAGAATAACATGAAATCTCAATGAAAAGTTTAGTAATTGCTTCTTCCACTTAAAACGATTAATTTTCTACCAAAAAATAGGTCATTTTTCAGGTTAAAATTAATTTCAAAACCAAAAATACGAGTTTTCTATAAAACAGTTGACTTTTCAACCCAAAAATTTAATTTTCAAATAAAAAATATGACTTTTCAACAAAAAAAAGTTAATTTTTAACCAAGTCCGTAGTTAAATCTTAATCAAAAAACGATATATTTCGAACTAATAATGGAACAGTTAAATTTTTAGTTAAAATGTGAGTTTCAACGAAAAAAGAACAAAGTTTCAATAAAATTGTTAAATTTGCAACCAGAACGATGGAGCTTGAATTAATAAAATGAGTTTTAAACATAGTAGTTCCAATTTCAAATATTTATATATATTAATACGTATTATATTATACACATAATAATATTTAAATTTTAAGTTAAATACATTATTAAAAACATGCAATTCCAACAAAATAGTTAAATCTGTAACCAATGAAATCAATGTTTAACAAAGTAATTCACCTTTTAACCAAGTATCTGAATTCTGAAAAAAAGATAAATTTTCAATGAAAAGTTTAGTTAAATAAATTTTCATTAAATAAAATTAGTTTTCAATTAAATAAAAAACAAATATATTACAAATTAGTTCAATCTGCAACCAAATAGTCGGATTTTTAACCAAAAAAGATCAATTCTGAACCAAAAATATAATAGAGCACTTTTTAATTTTAAAAAAATCAAATAATAATAGCTAGATTGTCTTTTTCGGATATATTAGTTCAGTTCGCAAGTCACCGAGAAAAAATAGAAGAGGGGGAAGTTTTGTGAAAACAGGGGAAAAAGGAGGGATAGGTTAAAGGTTTAGGATAATAGGGAAATAGGGTAGATAATAGAAAATGGGGTAGGGCAATTGGGAAAAAGGTATGAAGTATGTATTTAGATCCTTTACTTGGAAAATTAAATCGATAATTTTTATATTTCTGAAACAGTTACTTTCCGAAAAAAGACGATATTTTACAAATTTGTATTTGTATTTGTACTCAAAATATATTTGAATGATTAAAGATTGTCATATTTGGACAACTCTTATGAGAAATTATGTAAAGAACTGTGAAAGAAGCAAAATATCGTTCTAAAAGGTAGTTTAAAAAAGCTAAAATTATGTTCAGTATTACGTATGATCAGTTTGTTGTTATAGTTATAGTTCAAAGACTTTATTGTCGCAATAAAAAAAAACACATTATGTACCTAAGTTCAAGTTTAACTCTGTGAATATACAATTTATCTACCCGGCAATAATTACCTGCAAAATATGGTCTTTTGTCAAGAAAGCCATTGCAAGATGACAAAGTGAAGCGACTATAATTCGAAGACAGTTGTTCGCATTCAGCGCGTGAATCATTCTTGTGCCTTGTGGGTGGTACGAATCTGCCGCGAAGGTTTATGAGCTCTCAGACGACTAAGGTTTATTTCACGAAGTTGTCGCCTCGTATGAAACAACTATTAGCAAGCATGATTGTTCCAGGTGGACGCTCGTTAACGAGCTCCCGACTCATATGTGAGGAAAATATTATCTTCACTTGTAAACCACCCACTCACACTCTCCCTTTTCCGTTTGTCCAGTTCCGTTTCCGTCCGTGTCTCTGATCCAACTATATTTGCACACATTCATTTATCTTATATGATCTCTTTGAAGACTTCTCAGATTTCTTCATTATTTCCTTTGTTGCTTATTTGTTCGAACACTTGAACCATTCCCTAGTTTAGTATGACTAACTATCCCAAAGTTAATATGATCTAAGAAGAATAAAATGTTACATTAATCTGATAATTGCAGCATTTATTTTTTTTGAAATGTTTAATATTTTTCAATAATTTTAAATAATATTACAATTAATATTTTAATTGTTGATCTTAGGTTTATTGACCAAGGAATATTTAATTATTAATTTTAGATGTTAATTTTGTTTGTCTACTATATATAATATTGATATAGACCAGTAGACAAACAAAATTATCATCTAAAATTAATAATTACAATTAATATCATATTACCAAAATGTTAATAATCATACATTTTTCAAAGTTTACACACGACATGAAACATTGACTATAAGCTTTATCAAGCGAACGACAGATGTCGATAGCATTTTTTACGTAATTGACTATAAGCTTCATTAAATTCCCGATAGGGCTATGGCGCTTTCCTAAACTCAGATAACGATTTTAATCTCTTTGATGTTTCAGTCTAACATCTCGGAAGTTTCGTGCTGGTATCAATATTACTAAAAAATTTTAATTAAAAATTAAAAATGATTCTAAATTAACAACTGGGCGAATTAATTTAAAATCTAAAACAACTCTAACTGTTACAAAATAATTACCGAACTGATAATACTTATGAAAAGCTAGTGCGCTAAAAGTTAAAATTGATACTTAGACTACTTAGTAAGACAAAAAATCTTTTATTAAATCTAACATTTTTAAAACTTTGAAATTACTTTTAAAAAAGACTATTTTATGCAGCATTACAAAATTGTAAGCTATTCCAACTAAATCTCGACTTTCTTATTTCATTGATAAAATGACAGCCTTTTTAATGCATAATTTATAATCGCGTATTTTAAATAAGAATTCAAATATGAATGAATATTAAAAAATTTTTCTTTGTTTTAATTAAACAATTTTTTATTGTGCGGCATAACAATGGAATATTTTTGACTGAAAGAATATACATAATAAGATTTAAAATTGAATAAAAGTGTTAAATTATGGATCTGCTAACTTTAACGTTAAATTGTTAAAATGTTAGATTTTAATTAATTTAAAATCGTCTTGTAAAATCAATTATTGTTCCATTTTTAATTGCCGAACTGCAGTACAATTTTGAAAAACAATAAGTTACTTGTATTTATGTTTGATCAAGTAAAAATGTTTTTCATAAAAAAACTTTAGATTCAAACGCTTCTATAAATTTTTATTGTTTGTACAAGATCACAAAAAATGATATTTTCTATAGTATTGAACAAAAGGGACCAAACTTTCGTGATAAAATATTTTTAATAGCTACAAAGTTGTGCTGAAATTAAAAATGAAACATTTTGAAAAATGAAGAAAAACGCTGTCTAGACTGAAAAAAAAGAGAATGATTTCCCCATTTTTTAATTCAAGCCGCTTAAACCTGACAAGATGAACAATTTTATATGCAATAAACTATGCAATAGCCAGTCACTGCTGAAATTTAAAAGAAAATCCAATATGGCGGCTACTTCAAATTTAATATTAATTTTTTATTTCACCATTCGTAAATGAACTCCTCTGAAAGTCAAATTAAGCAAATAAATTTTCAGTTACTGTGCCCTGACAGTTGAAACTATAAAAAATCGAAGATGGTGGTTGCTTCGAATTTAAGAAAAATGAATTATTTCATTATTTTTCAACGAATGCTTCTCATACTTGGCTAGTTAAACAAATTTCTTTTTAGAAGCTTTCCAGTGGTTGCTGGCAATAGAAATTTAAGAAAATCTACAATGGCTACCGGGCTGCGATATATGAACTCATATTTTTCTGAAAAATATATATTGTCCCAGTGGGCACGAATGTCCAAATATGTTTTCAGAACGTCCTAAAAACGTCCTAAGTCAGGGCCAAATAACGTTCTAAAAAGATACAATGTTCCGAAGACGTTTTTAGGAGGTTTTTGGAACATTGGACGTAGCTTGGACGTTTTTTGGCCTGACTTTGAACGTTTTTTTGGACGTTCTAGAAACGTCTTTTAAACCTTACGTCCGGAAAACGTATTCAGGAAATTCTAAAAACGTTTTAAAATGTCGTGCCTGCTGGGGTATTAATTGATTAATAATTCAAGCACACACAAAAAATTTGTCTGAACGTTTGACCAAACAATTTTGGTGTTGTGTTTCGGAGGTCGCTGAATCAGGATCCAGTATCCATTTGGCCCTATCAGGTCAGAATTTTTTCTATCCTCAAAAAACACCCAAAAATAGCTCAAATGGCGCTTTTGGTTCATAAAAATGTAACCCTACCACATTTTTGTAGGTTTTTCGGGTCACTGGATTTGATTATAATTTTATTGATCCCTGCTCAGAGGCTTTCTGCTCTTAACCTCAAAACCGTCAAACCTAACATTAAAACTGCCTCTAATTACCCAGAATAAACGATCTTCCCATTGTAGGGGCAAAATAAGCCCCAAAAAAAGTTATTTTATGTTTGTCGGGGTCTGTAAGTGTAGATCCGTTGCCCTTATACACGGAAATGTCCAAGTCCATCCCTATTCAAATCAGGAGTCTGTTTGATCAAAAAAAGTTACGATGTCATTCTAACCCTAAAAAAGTAGCTCACAACTTTGAACGGTCGCAAAATCAGTTGACTCCCATTTTTTCTCGATGCATTTTCAAAAAAAAAATTTCAATTATCATAGGTCAGGCGCGAGTGTTGCCATGAGAATGTACAAAAATTGTCTCTTACAGCTATTCGAGCCAAAATATTGATGGAAAACGTAGACAAGATTCATTTTCAGAAAAAAACAGGCTATTTGGGCTATTCCAAAATTTCTTTTTGAGATTAGGATGAAACCCTAACTCGGAGAGCATAAACTAACCCCGAATTCGGATATAGCGACGTCATAAGCTTACTAGTGATGTCGTCCATAGATCGAGGCCGTTTCTCGTTTTCGATCTAACGGATCGGCTAGGTTTGTAGATTAAGGTAAATTTGACATAAAAAAATGGAAATTTGGGAATTGGTCATATTAGAATAACAAAACGGACTGCTTTGGCAACTGTGGGAGGTTATATTTCGAGGTTAGGGATGGAGTGGACGGTTCCGAGGAAAAAAGCCGCGGATCCACAATCAGCCACCCAAAAAACATGAGATAACTTCGTTTGGGCTTATTTTACCCCTACAACTGGAAGATCTTTATTCTGGTTAATTGAAGGCAGTTTTGAGGTTAGGTTTGACAGTTTGGAGGTTAGGAGCAGAAAGGCCAGTGAACCGAAAAACCTACAAAAATGTGTTTGGGTTGTATTTTCTACTAACAAAAAGGGCTATTTTTGATATTTTTAGGAGGTTCTTGAGGTGGCCAAACGGTCACCGGATTCCAATTTAACGACCTCAAAAACATAAGACCAACATGGTCTAGCCAAAAGTTCAGACAACTTTTTTTTTGTGCCTGTGTAATAGATATGGTTGCCGAATATGCATTCGCAATCAGGATATAATTTTGCAATTAAAATAAAAATATTTATTAAGCTGACAATTATAGTTTAAGCGACTATCTTAGATGTTTTTAAAATTTCAGTCACTGACTATTGAATAGTTTATACAATTAAACTTGCTAAATAAATAATTTTTCAATTATTTTATATTTCAACAAAGTTTTTTCAATAGAGTTGCAAAACCCCTGTGTCCACTTTAAAGGCTGGGATGGGATGGGAGGCGGCGTACCAGATGGGGTAGTTTTGTCAGCTTTAAAGCTGCCTTCACTCTCAAAGTATAAAAAAATATGTATAAAATCACAATATCTCTCGCCTTTCGTTTTAAGTCGGTACACGTATATTAAATATATACTAGGAGATCGAGTTTGTTTTCTGCCCGCTTGATGCATAAGAGAAAATTTAATGTCTTTTTATGAAAGATCAATATTTGCATTTTTCACAAAAATAAGACAAGATACGAACAAAAGTAAAGAAGCAAAGCTATTTAGCTTTTAAATTATGTAAATAATGCCAGTATTGATCTTTTATAAAAAGAAATTAAACTTTCTCTTATGCAAGATGCGATTTTTTTATTTTTAATAATGAATAATCATAAAAAATTACTTACATATTCTGGCGATAGGCGGATGACAATCTGCTTCAAGGGACGATTTTTGACGTAGGTGGATGTGGATAACACAAAATATGACATGACACTTAATAAATATACATTTGTATGACAATTTTTATAAATTCTTGAAAAATAAAAATTAGTGATATCATTTCACAATTAAACTGTCTAAATATTATTTCTGATACCATTTTTTCCTAAAAGTGAGGGAGGTGGGACAGGTTCGTATTTCTTATCCTTTTTTTTAATTTTTCTTCTGTATTCTCTGATTCTATCTTAAAAGGCTTACGCAGATAATTTCTACTGACTTACTGAGAAATACTTTTTCTACTTATTCCTGAACATACCTGAATATATGTATTATATAATTTAATTTTAGAAAATTCGGAATTTTACATGCCATTTTTGCATGTGATGTGAATGCGAATCACATTTGAATTTCACATTCAATCTTTGGAAATAGCGCTTTATTTTTGTTCTGCTTTTTAAAGCATTTAAACCTCTAATTGTAAAATTACTTTTCTTCAAATTTTCAATTTGCTTTTTTTAACTTTTGTTGAATATGTTTATAGTTTTTCAAAACAAATATAGATATCATAGAAACCATTCTTAATATTATTGTTTCTGATATTTTTTTGTTAATAGCATTAGTAGGTAGCTAGGTGCTAATTTAAAAATAATAAATTTAATTCTATAGAAAAAATGCAGTAATTGATTGATCTCTCTCAATTTGAGACAGTTAACATCTTTACTAATTTCAATCAGTGACTCAATTCTAGCTATGAAATAGTTTTTTTTTTACTAATGTATCAGTAACAATCACTAACTTATCAGTAAAAACTACTGATTAATAGATAGAATTGTGTGACTAATTGGCATTAGTAAACATTTTAACTGATTTCAATTTAAAGAGATAATCTCAAGTAATTTCCTCGCGATTAGTAATAGTGGATAACATAATAATACATTGACCGAAAAATATATATTCTTAAAATATTTTTAAATGTACAGAGGGGCTTTAGCAAAAGCAGTTATTAAAGTTAACGAAAGCCACATTGAATACACATAATGTTCATTGTGCTTAACCAGTGATCCATTATAATTTTAAAAAGTAAAATATCAGCCTTCACATTTTAAAAATGATTTTAAATAATATATAGATAAAGTGTATTTTTCATAAAATAGAGGAATAATAAAGAAATTAATTCTTATAAATAAAATTCCTGTAAATACGATATGGAATTTAATATTTAATACTTTGAACTCTTAAGATTTCAAGTCAAAGAGTATCGTATTTTCATCCAAAATAGATGAATTTTTTCACCAAACATTTGATTTTTTAACGACAACGAACATATTTTTTAAGTAAAGTTTAGTTTTAAACAAAGAACTTGATTTTCAACTATAAAAAATGACTGTTTAATTCAAAACGAAGAATTTTCAACCTAACATTTGAATGTTCGACCAAAAGTAATGACTTAATTAAAAAAGTTGAATTTTCCGTAAAATAATCAAACTTTTAATAAAGTTTTCCTTACAAGAATAAAATTTTATTGAAGAAGATTAATTTTTTACAAAAAGAACAATTTTTCACATATTAGATGAATTTTCAATTTAAACAATTACTTTTCAACAAAAGAAACGAAATGTCAACCTAGTAATTTGCTCGAAAATGGACGAATTTTTGACGAAATGGTTTAATCCTCCACAAACTAAAAGTATTTTTAACAAAGAAGATTATCTCTCTGCCTAAAAATACGAATTCTCAACAAAATACATCTGTTTGAAGAAAATGCAATCAGCTCGTTAAAAAGTCAGTTTTACGGTTGAAAATTTAACTATTTTGTTGAAAATTCGTCCCTTCTGCTTGATAGTTTCAGTATTTCAGAGTAAAATTGATTTTTCTGTTTAAAATTTAATTATTTCTTTGTTTGCTTAAAAATTAAATTGTTTGGCTACAAAATTACATTTTCCATTTTAGTTGAAAATTGATCTTATTTGGTTGTAAATTAAACTACTTTGCTAAAAATTTATTTTTCTGCTTAAAGATTCTTGATTTTAGTTAAAATTAGTTTGGTTGGAACTTTAAGTATTTTTTTCGTAAAATAGAGTTTTTTTATTTCAAATAATCTTTTTTTAAGAAAATAAGACTATTTTCTTGGAAAATTTCTTTTTTGGTAAAAAGTATTTTTTTAATTAAAAATATAACTATTCCACTTTTGGTGTAAAATTTACCTTGTTTCGTTAAAAATTCATAAATTTATCCTTTTTTATTTAAGAATCCAACTAGTAGATTAAAACATAATCTGTTTTGATGAGAATTCAACAATTTGGCTAAAAAGTCATACTATTTGGTTGCAAATTCGCGTGAGTCTAGTTTAGACAGAGTAATCCACCATAATTTTATCAAATACAGAATAATCCTCTGAAAAAAGGAGGATAAAAGTTACCTTGATCCGGAGGTAAAAATTATCTGAGACGAAAATTAACTTCACAGGATAAATTTAACCCGAATATCGTTTAAAGTTTCTTTTTTTCCATGCCAACATATATATTTTGAAAGACTCGAAGTTGTCTGAATAAAACTTTATCCCTCAACAAAGTTACCTGGAACAAATTATATCCTTAATTTTTTCTGTGATGCAATCCACAGTTATTTTAGGTAATCCAGAATAATTCTGTTTATAGGGATACTCGAGGGATTCAATTTAATCTGGCGTAATCCACCTACATTGGACCAAATTATTAGATTTTAATTGATTAGGGGACTTCCATAAATGATGCCACAGCATTTTAGCGTCTTTTTGGCCCCCCCCCCCCCTTCCGTAAATT
>JAAAKG020112966.1:0-15382 GCA_010014905.2 Druon quercuslanigerum
CGAAAAGAGCAACTCAAAAACTATCGAAAAGTGTGAAAACCTCGATTTCGATTTTTCAAGAGTAAGCCCCCTTTCTTAGGGGCACGTCACATATCCATACGCATGCAGGCCGAGGTCCGCTGGACCTCTTGTCCGAGACGCTTAAGCCTCCTCACCAATTACAAGGTCTTACAGCCTCTAGGGGAAGAAACTTTTTTCATACTAATCAAAGCTGATAAGAAATTACAATATTATTAAGAAAAGTATCACTAAAAATACTGACCATGTACGTTTAAAAAAATAACTTACCCTCCTAAAAATGGCTTAAATCGTGTATTTTTTTATAACAATTAAAACAAAATATCAGTCATTTTGAATCGAACTCGAGGAATGGTCTAAGAATTTGGTTATCTCTAATCTGAAAAAAAATGCTGGTTGTACGCCGTACGTACCGTCGATCCTAGATGACGAATAATTTTTCAGAAAGAACTAAATTTCCAATATTTCATTAAAAATAAAGAAAATATACAAAATTGAATCACCTCACCCACAACGTTTTTTCGTATCGTACAGTTTAATTAGTTTTTTGTCAATTGTTGTAAATGATAAAACTTTGGTAATTTTTTTCATCAAAAAAAAGATTATAATAAATTGTTTATCTTTTTGAATGCACACACACACACTACCAAACAAACTAATTCGAAAAGACCTGTTTTTCTGGTTCAGAGTGCCTCAAAACGTGGAGTTTTCTGTTACATTGCAATATTGCCACAATAAATCTTTATTCTCTCAAAAGTCAAACAGTTTGAAGGTCCAACAGTTGCTTCGTATGCAGTATCTTCATAACTTGAGTACAAATGTTTATTTGCAAAACAAATGAAATTTTGATTTTCAAACGCTTTCGAAATCTCACCCTTTTTAAAAATAAAAAATAATCTGAAATTACAGTTCGACATTGTTTGATTTTATTTCTAAAAGACTCTATGTTAAAAGTCTTCTAATATTACCCCTCAAACGGCAATCTTTAATACAGCATACGTAGATGGCACACTTGTGCGAATTTTTTTTTCGCAATGTTATTTTTAAATATTTAACACATTGAGCGTATTATTTTAAAGTTCTTTGAAATTGGGTTCTTGCTGCCTAACGGTGATTCCTCCGCTTCTTCAATGGTCATGTCTTCAACGTTGCCGCTGTGCATGTTTATTTTCACCCGCTTTTGAAGGTAATTTCTTATTGCATATAACCCACGAAGAACTGTATTATTTCGCTCGAACATTGCAAAGACTTCCCCATTAGATATTGATAATACAGTTTGTATTCCAAATGGAATGGGCCCAATTTTATTACCTTTTTCTTTCACGTGAATTTCTGCTTCACGAGGAAAAGTGTATCCTCGAATTTCGAACCGCCGATTCGGATTCGTGTGAGGTATAAGCTGATAGAATCTGAGTTGTTCAATTGTGAGTCCACCTAGGCGCAAAGAATGCAAAATGACAGGTGGAGACCTGGACCTGGGACGAAGAGAAGACATGACCGGAGAACCGGAAGAACTGGCACGAGAAAGCGACGAATCAAGAGACGGTCTGCCACGAGAAACATCAGAAAGAGAGTGGAGATTAGATGAACGATCGTACTGTAAGCTCAAATCTGCAACAAAAAATAGAGTTTTAAATTTCTTGATGTATTTTCTTGTGGCATAAATTTATGTTAAGGCGAGAAAAACGGCCGTTAGAAAATTGATGTGCTTTCTTCTAAATTCGTATTGTGAGTTGGAAACTGTATCTATCTTGGTTAAATTTTTATCTTTATTTCTTTTTCCGCGTGAAGCTCGCTAATATGTTTATCTCGCTTTATGCGCTCCCTCACGTATCAATCTCTCATCGCGCTTGGCTATTGTACATCCTGCACATTTTTGCATAGGACTTTTAAAATTTAAGGTCAAGCCAATGAGAAAACTTTTGAATTCCATTTTTTGAAACACATATATTCTCTCGAAATAATTATAGAATTAAGTAGCGCGCATTCAGATCCTTCTAAAATAATGTTTTAAAGAAAATAACAATAAAGATGGAATAATGGTTAGATCACACAAATTCTGATTAAATTTTAGCTTAAAAAAATTAACCTAAAATATAGAGTTATTGTGTTTTTCATATTTACCAACTGACTTGATGATAACCACTAAGGATAAGATGCGATTAGACCTAATTCTCATTTTTTCTCTCTACGAAAAAGCACACTTAAATATTCACGAGAAAAGTATTTAATAATTAAGCTAATGAATATTTTATTTCTATTATAGATCATATAGAGTATAATGTAAAGTATAGTCCTTATCTCATGTTGACGTCGACTTTACGCTAATTGGCTATTTACATTTAGTATGAATTTATTTTTAAAAAATAAATAAGATAACTTAAGTTCAGAAGAAAGAAATAAAAGCCAACAATTAGAGATTATACTTGTTGTATTATTTTCTATTTTTGTCACGCTCTGAAGTCTTTCGGTATTTTTTTCTTATTATTTTCTTTTGTCTTATCAAAAAACTATTTATTTTAAATGTATAGCTATTTATTAAATGATTAGCTATTTTCTATTTATTTTTTCTCATAGCTTGTGTCGTTTTCCACGATTAAAGACCTTCTGAATCCAAAAAACAAGTTTCTACGAATGTGTCTGTCTTTACGATGTCTATCTGTGAGCACGATAACTTAAAACAAAAATTATTAGATTGGCCTTTGGTATACTTTAATAGTGTCGAAAACTTTTCAGGTCAAGCTTTTTCGATATTAAAACTTTAAGATTCCAATTTTTCAGTAAGACTGCAAGATATGAAAAAAGAATCTAAGAAATATCTAAAAATTTGTTTTTATTTGCTTTTGATAGGACCCAACAAAATGAAATCTTTGGAAAAATCATGCAAGGTACGAAAAGACATGAATGAAAAAAAATGTGCAAAAAAAAATCCGTAAATTTGTAACATACATTTGTTATAAGAATACATTCAAAAAGAAAAAAATTAACTATTTGGAAAAACGACCCAAGCTACTCTAATAATTTAATCTTGCACTCGTCGTGCGTATCGTCGAGCCTTAATGATGAATTACGCTCCAGCGAAACACACTCCTTCCTCTTTTTTTGTCTAGTGCTCGAAAGTTAGTAAACGTTAAATAGACCCTAAAACAATTATTAAGAATGACTTTTACTCCTTCTCAATAGATAAAATGTAATGTAACTTTTTCAACAAAAAAGTTTTTCGAAAGGGGAAGTGGATACGCGTCGCCCTTAGAAACTTTATTGACCTTTTAATAGTCAAAGCACTTATGATATCTACTGTTAGGTTTCTTTACCATCACGACGGGAGTCGACCATTCTGTGTTAGATGGTTCGATAAAATTTTTTGCGCATAATTTATCTATCTCGGCCATAGACGTATAAAGTAAGACCGCCAGACTCTTTGATCCACCGACGCCCCTGTTTAGAGAGAGAGAGAGAGAGAGAATGATTTTAGTAAGTACTTCTTTCCCTTTCTACCGAGTACTTCTTTCTCTTTCTACTGGATTCACGTGCGTAAGTCGAATGTTGGCGCGATCTGTTTTCACCAGCCCACGTGACCCCAGTAGAAAGAGAAAGAAGTACTCACTAAAATCCTCCTCTCTCTCTCTAAACAGGAGATTCATTGGATCAAAGAGACTGGCGGTCTATACTTTATACGTCTATGAGATCGGAATGCACTGCTCCTAATAAAGGCGGAAACCCCCGATATCGTCTCTTCCTAACCACAGGATGTTTCCTGCTCTCTGACTTTATCTTCGCTCAGAGAAGGTAATTTGCTATCTACTTAGGGACCGTACTTAAATTATGTAACGGATTATAGACCTTCTCTAAGACCCCGCCTTCCCCCTGTAAAAAACCGCATCAAAATATGTCTTCCCTTCTCCCCCTCTTTCTTTACGTAATTTCTAGTTTGCAGAAATTTTTTGCTATTTGTTACTAGTAGAGTTCGGCAGGGTGGCCGAGAACTTCATCTTCAAAATTCCCTGACTTTTCCTTGACTAAGTTTTAATTTTGTTAATCATTAACATTCAAATATTGATATTTTTATATTGTAATACTTTTAATATATAATATTTATTAAACTGAATAAAATAGTTAATTTGAATTCGATTTTTCAAAATTAATAATTTATTTAAAAAAAAAAAAGTAGTTTTACTATAAAAGTTTGCTTTTCAAAAGAAACTTGAGTTTTCAAACTAAAAGGTAAATTTTTCAACAAAAAAGTATCATAGTTTATATAACAATTGAAAAGATAAAATTTATTTACAAAAAAAAAAAATTTTAAGCCCAAATGTGGAATGTTTAATCAATGAAGATTTTCCACTCAAAAAAAAAAAAAATTTTATCGAAATTGATATTCTTTCAGTGCGAAAGACGAATTTTCCCTATAAAAATTTAATTTTTAAACAAAAAATCTCACTTTTCAGCAACAAATTAAAAAGTTCAATCCTAATTTAAGAAATTACTTAGGAGTTCAAACTTTAGTTAAAGAGACAAAAAAGTTGAATTTTTAATTAAAAAAAGATGCCAGTTGACGTATCAAGTTTAAAACATTATTGCAAAAAAAATATCTTTTAAATTTTGTAAACAAATTTTATAAACAAGCTCGCAGCTTAAGCAATTCTGGAGTGCTTGAGGTACTTTTTTCAGATTGCCTTGTTTGACTTAGGAGTTTGAGCATGTTTGAGCATGTTTAAGACTTTCAGTTAATTTTTTTTAACGTAATTTTTTAGTCTTTCCAATAATAATATTTTAAATTATATTGTTATTTCATGACAAATTTCATTTTTGTAAACCAAATTTTATAAATAAATGAAACAAAATCAGGATCAAAACTTGACCTAGAAGCCCAGGAACCAATAGTTTCAGTAAACTAAGATTCTTTTGATATTTATCCTATAATAACACTCAAGTGTATTAATACATTTAAAAAAATTGAAACATTTAAAAACATCTAAGTCAAACACTTAAAAATTGCTCAAACTAACCGTGTATTTGTAATATTTGTTTCAGTTATTATTCTACGCGAGATTACTACAGATTTGAACTTTTAGGTAAACCTGCTGCGCCTCCTTATAAACCTTAGGCGTGACCCCAGCTTCCTCGGGCTATGGGACAACTGGTTCCGGTTTTCCTTGTTCTTGGAGCCATCTGTAAACCAGTTATTTCCATCACTGGATAGGTGTCTCTCAGCGTTTATCCATTTATCTTCTCAGTACAGGCTCTACTGATAATAATCCTATCGTTTACTATATTTAATCTCCAGGCAGCCTTTGCAGTCACGGTCTTGATGCTGAGATGGAGAGGCTCCGAATCTATTAGTGCCTCTAGAGGCATCGTGGGTGACGACATCGAGGTACCACGGATGCCTCTTAAAATCAGTCCCTTGATCCTTTCTAGTCAAGAATCCACATTAAATAGTTTGACCGTGCTCCACCAAACCACGGCCTGGATCGCAGAACCGCTGTGTAGATCCAAAAAAGTGTGTCCGTTATCAAATTCTAGCTTTTTCCTATAGCTCTTCTGCATATTTAGTTCGTTCTTTGATTTCCAGTTGTTGTCCTGCCAGTTGAAATACAGTCGTGGTTTCCCACGGATACCTTCTGGTGATTAAAACCGCGTTTGTCGTACTCGGATTAGCCGATAGTTTAGTATTCTTGCACAAAGAATCTACCTATGACGGTTCCACGAGGGTCAACGGTTCCACATAAAATGGTATCACCGTTAGTCGTAGTTAGGTTTCTGGTCACCAATATGTGGCTGGTCCATTCCACGAATGCAATAGGCACACCGTCTGCGACCATAACCGCCCTTATAACATCCCTAGAGGTGTAATTAAGGGCTAATTCGATTTTCATCAGGTATCAGTCGCAAAGCCTTTCTGACCGTCTCAGTCGAGTCATCACCATTCTGAGCATGCTGTTCCTTGAAAAGTGGCCTACTTCACAAGATCTTATTACGGATATACGTACACAAGTGTTTTCACTGTTTCCGTTAGGAATGATGTGA
The DNA here is from genome assembly GCA_010014905.2 of Druon quercuslanigerum. Lineage (NCBI taxonomy): Eukaryota > Metazoa > Arthropoda > Insecta > Hymenoptera > Cynipidae > Druon > Druon quercuslanigerum. The sequence continues at coordinate 6,049 of JAAAKG020112966.1, forward strand.
GGCTAATGTAGCAAATCTTTAGCCGCGGATTCAGCGGATGCTGAGCTGCCTTGCTCCCATTTTATCGGCGTTATCAAGGAAGGGTAAGCATAATTACACGGGAAAGTCATCAGGTGTCTCCGAGTGACCGTCAGCACACTTTCGTAACCCTCAAGTATTAAAGTGCCACGAGAACGATCTCTTTACACCTACGGCAGTAAGTAATTTCTATCCCAACTCCAAAAACTAGAGATCCTCCGCGCAGCACCTCAACCTACAGATCTAACAGAAGCCCCTGTTAACTAGGCCCTTTCACGATTATATCATACTACAACCATACATATCAGGAGAACCCATTTATAGAGATTCTTCAGCTTAAGCATCCCCTCCAATTACATGGTCTTGCATACTCTAGGCGAGGAAACATTCTTTATAACAATCAAAGTTGTCATGAAATCACAATATAATTCAGAAAAGTATCACCAACAATACTGGCAAAGTACATTTAAAAAAAAGTAACAAAAACTCTTAAAAACGGCTTAATGTGTGTATTTATTTATTGCATCACAAAATTGTTATGAAATGACAATATAGTTCATTAAAACATCAGATTTGGTCTTCATATGGTTTACTGTTACTTCAAATTGGATTAAAAATAAAAATCTCTTAATAAATCTCAAAAACCACTTACAATCACCTACTATTGTTAATATCTATAAAACTGTTAATAAAAATATTTGTTCATTTAGTCGAGTTATTCTTGTGCTCAAAGCCTATGAGTCTATAGGCTTACATGTACACATACTATCAAAGAAACCACTTCAAAAAACCTGTTTTTCTGGTTTAGAGGGCCTCAAAACGTGAATTCTCCTGTGACATTAAAATATTGCCACGACAAATCTTCATTCTCTTAAAAGTCAAACAGTGTTTTGATCAAACTGTTGATTTGTAAGCAGCTACCACATAAGTTCAGTACAAATTTTTATTTACGTAAACAAATGAGAATTCGATTTTCGATCGCTTCCGAAATCCGAACATTTTTAAAATAAAAAATAATTTAAAATTTTTGTTTGAAATTGTTTTATTTTATTTATAAAAGACTCTATGTTACATAAGTTTTAATATTATTCCTTAAATCAGCACACTTTAGTACAGCATACGTAGACGGTAAACTTGTGTGAATTGTTTTTTTTGCACTGTTAATATTAAATATTTAACATATCGAACGTATAATAAACATCATGCATATATTACGCGTATCTAAAAAATATATTTAATATAGCGTCGTAACAAACTCAATGATGATTCTGCGCGAATTTGCTTTGGTGGCCTGTTTAAGTATCAATATGCTGCTTCTTGAAAATAAATAGTCAAACAACATTAAAAATGGGTCAGAAACAAAAATCCGGAAACAGGCAAGGAGATTTAAAAATGATGCTTAGTTTTGGCTTCTGTCTAGAAGTATTATTTTAAAGTTCTTTGAGATCGGGTTCTTTCTGCCTGAAGGTGATTCCTTCACTTCTTCAATCTTCATGTCTTCAACGATGCCGCTGTGCATGTTTATTTTCACCCGCTTTTGAAGATAATATCTTATTCCAAATATCCCACGAAGAGCTGTATTATTTCGCTCCAAAATTGCAAAAACTTGACCATTGGATGTTGATAATACAGTTTGTATTCCAAATGGAATAGGCCCAACTTTATTATGTCTCTCTCTCACGTAAATTCCTGCATCGCGAGGAAAAGCGTATCCTCGAATTTCAAACCGCCGATTTGGATTCACGTGAGGTATAAGCTGATAGAGTCTAAGTTGTTCAATTGTGAGTCCACCTAGGCGCAAAGAAATTTCATTGGCAGGTGGAGACCTTGACCTGGCACGAAAAGAAGATTCGGCAGGAGGAGGAGACCTGACCGGAGAACCCGAACAAGGTAAGGCAAGGGAAAGTGACAAATCAAGAGACGGTCTGCCACGAGAAACACCAGAAGAAGAGTCGCGATTAGACGAACGATCGTACTGTAAGCTCAATTCTGCAACAAAAAATAGAGGTTTGATTTTCTTTGTGCTGAGATTATTTTATAAAATTATGTTAAAAATAAAATAGCTATGCAGATGGAATGATGATTGTATCGCGATTAGATCTAATCCTTAATTTATCTTTCTGGGAAAAAGAATACTTAAATATTGATGAAAAATATATTTAATAAGAAATAAATTCTTCAGAATTTTTTTAGGATTTCAGAAGAATGAAATAAAGGTAGGGCTTCCAACGACTAGAGACAAAACTTATTTTATTATTTTCCATTATCTCTACACGGTGAAGTCTAGCCGTAATTGTTTTCGTGAGGCTTTGTGACGAGTGCGACATCACACATGGAAAATAGAAAAGGGAATAACACGTTTCTGAAATGCCTGATAAAACAAAAAGAAGCGATATTATTTAACACTTAATGCATCTAAATACAGAACTCACACTGTTGCCCCTATTTTCCTTTTCCCTTAGCTTTTAGGCATTTTTCTGTTTATCTCATTTTTTCGATTAAAGTAAAACTGAAATAATAGAACAAAATGTTTTTATTTCTCTCTTTGATAGATTTTTTCATTTCGAGGGAAAAAATGTTTCCTTTACATTAGAGAAGATATTAGAATTGTGTAAGATTTAAATTTGTCCCCTTTTTTGTCAACTGTCCACATTTCAAGACGTAACAATATCTTAAATTTTACTATTTTTTCTCACTTTATGTATCAGGTTTCATATTGGTTTGTGGTCCCTCTTTTTGTATATTTAAAGAATTCCTTATTTTCCCTGATTTCAAGAAGCTTCTCCTTTGTCTCATATTTTCCCCTTAAATGCGAAATAAATCAATCAAACTCAATAGGGAAATTCAACTGAGTCTCCTGGATTTTTTTGTTTTTTTTTTGGGCAAATAGTACACAAACTAGCCTTACGCTCTTGAAATACACTATACTTTTGGTACGCATGAACAGATAGGGTCTGGATCGAGAAATCCATCTGTATCTCTCTTAGTTCTCCCTTTCACTAATTTCCTTTACCTTTTCTCGTTACCCTCTGCATTATCTCTATCTCGTTTTCCCTTCCCTTTTTCTCATTCTTTTCTTTTTATTTTCCCTATTCTTCTTTACCATTTTACCTTTCCCTTTCCAACACTCCCCCTTTCATCATTTCTCCTTATCTTTTTTATTTTTGCCATTACCGCTTTTTCCTCTTCCATTTTCCTTTCCATCCTTTCCAGCTTCTTATTTGTTCCTTTCCTTTTTCTTTCCGTCGTTCTCTTTTACTGTTTCGCATAATCCTTTACCTGTTCCCGTCAACATTTTTCTCTTTTTCCCATTTCTTCCTCTCCCTTTTTCTTTTTGCCTTTTTATTGCAACCCTTTCCTCGTTCTTTCCCTTTTCCTCTTATTGCCTTTTCCCTCTTATTTTTAATTTTTCTCAATTTGCTTTCCCCGTTCACACTTTCCGTTTTTTCGTTTTCTTCTTGACTTTTCCTTTTCTCTATTCCATTCTACTCTTTCGCTTTCCCCTTTCTCTTCTTATCTTTTTCTTTTCAACCGTTCCCGTTCTCTTTCTATTCCTATTTCTCCCTTTTCTTTTTTCTTTTCCCCTTTCCACCTTCACCCTTTACTAGTTTCTTCTTTTACCCTTCTCGCTTTCGTGAATATTTTATTATGAAAGGGTTCAAAGAAAAAAGCGCTTCAATTTTAATCATATGATATTGCCACTTCTGCTGGGCGCCCCACTTGCGTAGTGCAGTACATCTATAGAGTACGCAAACTTCTTTTTTAACAGGCCCGGCGGCGAAGTGCGCATGTGCGAAGTCCACTGGGATGTAAGTAGCCACATTACGTCTGCTTCACGTGTATGCAAGGGGACGTTTTCAAGGGGGGGGGGGGGGGCGGACAAAAAATTATTTTTTTACCGAAAAAGGTACTGTCAAATGTCTTAAAAGGAAATTTTGTCTTTAGAAAGTTAATGTATACATAGAATACTCTATAAGGTTCAATTATCATTTAGCACCCCCAGCCTCCAGTGCTTGCTATTGTGCTTACATAATCTCTCAATATGTTTATATTTGCATTAAAAAATTAAGTGAAAGCAAAGTGTGCTTCTGAAAATATTAAATAACTTTTCTACTAATAATTATATATTTACAATTTCATAATTTTTATTTTTTTAGTATTTTTTTAAATTAAATATCTATGACAGCACTCTCCCTAATAGCAAAGGTTCCTTGAATATCGAAAGCACAAGTTGTCCTGCCCCAAGTCACGATGTAATCGCCGTTTTAAAGGTTGAAAGGCACTAGGGTTAGAAACACTTCGAACACCCTGGCCGACCTCTGGGGCAACAGGTCGAATCTTATTCTATGTAGACCCGCCTTCAACATGCGAGGATCTGCAAAGGGTGATTCTTATTTGCCCAGCGTCTCCTGGCCCTTTGATAGGAACACATATAAAAACACAAAGCAAAAACAACGAGAAGTTCGTTCCGAGAGCCTTATTTAAACCACCACCATAAGTAGAAGGATCCTAAGGGTGCAATCCTCGAGAAGCTTTATAAAATGATAATAATTCAGTTGTTATCCGTAGGATGATCAGACGCGTCTGGAGGTCTCCCAAATGAGAGTTTTAGTGGCTCAGAGGAAATCCTCATGATGCAGATAAATTTGCACTAGAGCAAATGTGCCTCGGCAGTGCTAACCAGCTGAATTTTAATGGTGCAGGAAGGGATTGTTCCAATCGAATAACCCTCGTTATATATGAAAACGATTCGTGGCTTCTTATGGTGTAGCAGCGTATACACGGGACCACAAGAAAAAATTTTAAGGACATGCATACCCGTGAAGTGTATTAATGCGATTTTGGCGCCTAAGTGCCGAGAAACCGCCACCTCGCAGATCTATTTTCACGATACAGTGTAGGAAAGCACAAACATCAATGACAGAGAAAGAGACCTAATCAAAAATCTAGCTCTTACTGAGCTGGAAATTCTGAATCGGGATGCTACTCCCACATTTCAGATTAAAAACAGAAGTGAGCTTCCCAATTTGACCATATGCTCGGATAAACTGATAAAAAAGATAGTGGGCTAAAGTATCTCTGATGTAGAGTCTCTCTCGGAAGCCAAATATATGTTGTGTCAGCTAACTCTAGGAAAACGGGCGGTTTCAAATATTAGAAGACTTAAAAATACACTTTGGGACTCATAAAAATAGGATTTTCTACAGAGTACTCTGACAACATCAGATAAAACAATTACTTTATAAGCACAATTATGTCTAGAAAAGGAGCAGATTGGTGAAATAGCCACCTGAGGAACCTAAATTTACCTAAATTGCCTTAAGACTGTGATATTTTTTAGATGGTTCAGTTTGAATAAAGTAAAAAAATTAGAAAGTATAAACACGAAGATTAGAGAGGCATCTACGAAGAATCGAAATATTTTCCGGTAATAGCGAGACTTTAAAAGATCTGAGCGAAAAAAACCCGAAAGTTCGCCTCGAGCAAATAAGGACCGAAAATGGCGAGTTTGTCCAGAACAATAAGTAAGGCTGGAGGAACGACTTAAAAAAAACCGGCTAGAAGTTCGCCAGAAAGGTCGGCGACAGCAAAGACCTTACCAGGTATCGATGGCTGTTCTCCAGCTTTTGTTACAAAAAGGCATAGATTTTGTCTTCCCTCGACTGAGCAAATCACTTAGGACAAGCACTACTTTAAAACGAGAGATACAGTCCGTTACATGAGAGCGCAGTCACGATAACTAGCGGTTGGTAAATAGAAAGGCAGTAAGACTTTGTTTTCATACAGAGGGAAGTATTGTACTTGATGCATCGTGAAAAAGAATCAGCTGTCCGTTATATACATATATTTAGTCAGATTATGGTAGTTTTTCAAAAAAGCAAACTGAGTACCGCTTAGGCTTCTCGGTCGAAAGTCTTAGCAGTTTGTTAGCAAGTAGATGTATTGTTAAAGACAAGGTAAAAATGTCAATGACTATTTAATTCGTGCCTCTGTTGCCGCAGTGTCGAAAGAAGGTAAAAAAAATGAGTTTAATCTTATTTTAAAAATCCATCATTGTCTTTGCGTGAAGGGGCGCGGAAATTGTCTCGAAAAGGTTAAAATAAAAATCAGGTTTCTAAAAGCCAAGTCGTGTAATTCGCAGCATCTGATCCGACAAATTTGCATAATTTAGTGGTTCTTTCCTAGAGAATAATGCCAACAATATTCGATAAAATATCTTCGTTTCTTTACAACACTAACAGCGCTCTTATGAGACCGTCTACAAATCAGGGATGAAGTTATTTTGGCCTCCCCGCTGCACAGAGGGATAAACGCTTTTTAGAGATGCTGCTTGGTGAAAACAACGCTCCATACTGTTGCGGCATAATCAGAGCAGCAGCTGAAACAAAAGAGGTATGCTGTGGGCACATTTCTGTATATGGAGGGTGCTTTCAGTAATACTTCTCCAAAAACTACAAGATGCTGGAAGCTGATACTCCTATACTTGGTGGTGGGAGGCTGACGTTTCTGATTTAGCTAAATATCTAAAAGTAATCCTTGATAGCTGCATCGGTTTTGCCATCAAAAGATGAATGTTTAAACCATTGTGAATAATGGTAGCCTTTTTTCCCATTTTTAAGGATTCATCGTTTTTCCTCAGCTTTCAAGAATTTTCCTCTTATCTCCTTTTTAAATTAAATTCAAACTGAATTAATAGAACATATTTCAAGCAGGAATATTTGGAAGGAAAATAATATCGCACTCCTCCGCGGCGAAATCTCGCATGCGGACGGATCCAGAGGAGATTATGGGATAGAAGCAAGAATACATGAGAGAACATAGGACCGGAACCGATACTGAAAATACTTACAAAAGACGTTAGGACACTGGTTCAGATGCTCACTGGTCACTACCACTTGAACTACCATATGCACAAAGTGGGGTATAACCTCACGATAGAAGGCATATAAATGTGGCAGCGATGGTAAAACATTCTTGCATGTATTAGATTAGTGCTCAGAATTATCTAGGCTCAGGCAGCAAACCCTTGGGGCCCAAGAGTTCTGAGATCAATTATAGAGAGCGGATAATAAAGGGTGGCTCCCAATATGCTTTATAGCTTGAGCATCAGGGGAACTTCATAGATTCTTCCGGCCCGTTTTAGAACTAACTCTATGAAAGCAGCTTTAAAACTTAGCTAGGTGAAATTTGTACTTGATTATATATATTTTTCTTCAAGGATACTCTTATGTGCATGCATATTCAAACAAATAAAATAAAAAAATTTTATCAACGTTACTAATTTTCTGCTCTCAATTATTAAAATTAATGAACAATTTAAAACAAAAGATTTTATTTTAAATTGGAGCATCTAAATATATGACACATTCCGCGTCCTATAAACATTTCAGTCAGGACTTTCACTTCGCATCTCCCGAGCTTGAATAATTCCTTTGCTCGGTTAGAGTTTAGCTTTTACCCCAACGATCAGCCTATCGTGCCTGACAATCGGCCGAAACGCAGTCTTAAGTAAGGGGTCAAATCCCTCCAACCGCCGGACGACCGCAGACTAGTCTTTCAGTTTACCTTGGAACTGTACCGCAGCCCTTACCATCTCACAACTCAACTCAACCTACATAACAAGATAGACCTTTTCAAGGGCTTTTCTTGGCAACAGCCTTGTGTAGCTAATCTTTAGCCATTTGATGGAATTTCACAAATACAAAGACGCCTCTTCTACAGAAAGATGTCTTGATTTTTAGTCATTAATATGGGGACACTATTTCGAGCGCTTTCTAGTTAAATTTAAATATTCTATAAATAAATAAATAAATGAATAGAAATAAAAAATAATATAATAATAATAAATAAAATGGAAATGGGATAAAGCAACTATATGAAATCCCATCTAACACAACGCTGCTGAAGGTTGGTGACCTTCTTCTGAGCATAAAACACTAACCAGCTTTGACTTTCGCTTGAAACTAATCCCCTTCCCCCCACACACATTATTGCAAGCTTTATGGGACTGCTGTAACTATAGAGTTTCTACCCTAGACCCTTGTCGACTCTTTCAGTGAATTATTAGGAGATGAAGCAATAAGACACCACAATTACGATGTGGAACATGAAGCGGTAGAAAATTCAATTGACTAAGGCTGGGTCACTGACGTTAGGGATATAATTTAGAAGTTAAATAAAAAATGAGAACGTGTCGCGGGACACGCATTGGGAACAAAGTTCCTCGTTACTTCCTCGGATTGAATGACTCACGCACTCCATGTTTTATCTTTCTCTCTCTCGAATGCGCGAAAGAACGCGTGTAGCACGTAGTATATTTTTCACCGCAGCGAGTAGGAGAAAGAGAGAGAGAGAGACATGGATACTATATAATAGGCAGACCGCTCGAAACTTTCTCCGCTATTCCCTCCCCCCGTTTCGGCTAGTCTCTCTCTCTCCTTCTCCCCCCTCCCCTCTCCGAGAGAGAGCCGGTAGTGAGAAAGAGAGTGCGCGAAAGAACGCGTGTAGTATGTAGTATATTTTTCACCGCAGCGAGTAAGAGAAAGAGAGAGAGAGAGAGAGACAGAGAGAGACATGGATACTATATAATAGGCCGACCGCTCGAAACTTTCTCCGCTACTCCCTCCCCCCGTTTCGGCTAGTCTCCCCCCACCTCGGGGAGAGAGAGAGAGTGAGCCAGTGGGGCGACGCCGATGAGTCGCGTGAACACTATAGCACGTGCACTATAGTGCGCCGCATGACGCTTTTTTCCATGACCTTTCATTTTCACTGGCTAGCCCCCAGCGCCCAGCACCAGCAACCCGGCATAGGGAACTTCGTTCCAAAATATAGGTATATTGGACAATTTTCAATTGAAACCATTCTAAATAATCTAAATCAAACAATTACAAATTAAAAAGTAAAATAATTTGAGAAATTAATCAAGTTTCTTTCAAATGGAGGAAACTTGAACTTAAATTATTTCGTATTCTAATTTCGACAATTTTAAAAGCATTGAAATCTGAATATTTTTGATTTTTGGTAAATTATTCAGATTTATCTTTGGTTAATGTCGGAGCTGGAAATTATTTAAAAAATATACTTTTAAATTTATAATATACTTTGTCAAAGCCGAAACGTTTAATTTCATTATTAAACAATTAAATTCCATTCCTTCAAACTCTAAAGCCAAAACCAGTCCACCAGCAACTATTTTACAATTATTCTACGATAATTTCTAGGTCCTAATTTGAAATTTGAAATTTTGTAATTTTAAAAATCCGGCTTTAAATACATCTGTAATTTTTATATAATTTGGTGAATTCAATAATATAAA
>JAAAKG020112977.1:2163-15382 GCA_010014905.2 Druon quercuslanigerum
CATGCTAGTTCAAAGATATTTAGTGGTGTTGGGGGGGGGGGGTGGGAGGGTGGGGGTAACGGGAGGGCGGGAGGGGGGGGGGGGGGGGGGGGGGGGGGTAAATTTTACACAAATCTAATACCTTCTCTAATGAGAATGTAAAAAACTAGAATAAAGTATCATTTATCAGAGTGATCGTAGGTCAGCAATAAATTGGAAATCTGTCGAGGATTTTAATTTGTTTGCAAAAGTGACGGAATTTCTATAAAAAGCACTTTAAGTAACTATCAATTATACTTTAATTCAATTCTTTAATTTTGATTTATATTCGCGTTATTCCGTTCATGAAAATCTATGTGAAAGATGTTTCAAGATCAAAAATCGTGGCCTTTGAATATTAATGGTCCGGGAAAATAAAAAAATAGTCAGGGATTTATATTTCTTTGTTTCTGCAGTTATTTTCTCTTTAAGATTCTATTTTTTTAAATCATTTTATTATTAACTAACTTTTTCTTGAATATTCAGATTTTGATTTTTAATATTCAACTAAGATCTTTCTCGATTCGAACTTCAATTATTTTGTTAAAAATTCATCTTTTTAGGGTTTCGTAGCCACATAGGTACCAAAATTTACGTAAGGCTCAAAAGTGATTTAAGGACCAAAACTGACATAGGGCTCAAAATTGACATAGGGTCTCAAATTGAGATTAGTTAGAAATTTGACATTGAGTGAAAAATAGACACAGGGTTCAAATTCGATATAAAGGATAAAATTGACGTAAGGCCCAAAACTTATCTAAGGCCCAAAATTGACATAGGGCCTAAAATTGAGATAGGATCCAAAATTTAAATTAGGTATAAAATAGATATAGTGGTAAAATTTGACATTAGAACCAAAATTTCCGTAAGGCGCAAAAGTGATATAAGGACCAAAACTGACATAGGGCTCAAAATTGACATAGGTCCTCAAATTGAGATTGGTTACAAAATTGACATTGGGAGAAAAATATACACAGGGTTCAAATTCGATATAGAAGCTAAAATTGACATAAGGCTCAAAACCTTTCTAAGGCCCAAAATTAACATAGGGCATAAAATTGAGATAGGATCCAAAATTTAAATTACGTATAAAATAGATATAGTGGTAAAATTCGACATATGGGCCAAAAATGGCCAAGGGTCCAAAACTGATCTAGAGCCCAAAATTTACATGGGGTTAAATTTGAAATAGGGCCCAAAATTTACGGAAGGCTCAAACTTGATATAAGACCAAAACTGACATAGGGCTCGAAATTGACATAGGGCCTAAAATTGAGATTGGTTAATAAATTTCTATTGGGTGAAAAGTAGACACATGGTTCAAATTCTTTATGGAGACTAAAATTGACGCAAGGCCCAAATCTTATCTGAGGCCCAAAGTTGACATAGGGCCTTAAATTAAGATAGGATTCAAAATTTAAATTAGGTATAAAATAGACGTAGTGTTCAAATACAACATAGGCTCCAAAATTGACATAAGGCTCAAAATAAACCTAAGTCAGGCCCAAATTTAGTCAGAATTCAAATGCTTTGTTTAAAACTAACTTTTTGTCGAAAAATCAGATTTTGATGTTTTGAAATTCAACTGACATCTTTCTCGTTTCTAACTTCAATTATTTTGTTAAAAATTCATCTTTTTAGGGTTTCAAGGGCCAAATTGGCATAGGGTAAAAATTAACATAGGGCCTAAAATTGAGACAGGATCCAAAATTTAAATAATGTATAAAATAGACATAGTGTTCAAATACGACATAGGTATCAAAATTTACGTAGGATCAAAAGTGATATAAGGCCCAAAACTATCATAGGGCCTCAAATTGAGATTGGTTGCAAAATTGAGATTGTGTGAAAAATAGACACAGGGTTTTAATTAGACATATAGGCTCAAATTGACGTAAGGCCCAAAACTTATCTGAGGCCCAAAATTGACATAGGACCTGAAATTGAGATAGGATTCAAAATTTCAATTAGATATAAAATAGACATACTTTTTAAATACGGCATGCTTAAAAATTGGCATAAGGCCCAAAATAAACATATGGCAGGCCCACATTAAGTCAGAATTCAAAAGCTTTGTTTAAAACTAACTTTTTGTTAAAAATTCAGATATTGATGTTTTAAAATTCAACTGACATCTCTTTCGTTCCGAATTTCAACTATTTTGTTAAAAATTCATCTTTTCAGGATTTCGTAACCCAAATTGGTATAGGTTAAAATATACATAGGGCCTAAAATTGAGATGGGATCCGAATATTGAATAAGGTGTAAAATACACATAGTATCCAAATACGACATAGAGATCAAAATTTATGTAAGGCCCCAAATTGATCAAATGACAAAAACTGACATAGGGCTCAAAATTTACATAGGGCCTAAATTTGAGATTGGTTACTAAATTTACATTACGTGAAAAATAGACACATTTTTCAAGTTTGACATACGGGCTAAAACTGGCGTCAGGCCCAAAACTTATGTGAGGTACAAAATTGACATGGGGCCTAAAATTGAGATAGGATCCAAAATTTAAATTAGGTACAAAATATACATACTGTTAAAATTGGACGTAGGCGCCAAAATTGGCAAAGGGCCCGAAATTGATCTATAGCCCAAAATTTTCATAGAGATCAAATTTGAAAAAGGGCCCAAAATTGAGATTGCTTACAGAATTAGCATGCAATCCAAAATAGACAGAGGGTTTAATTTGTACACAGGCGCCCAAATTGAAAAAGGGCCAAAATTGAGATAGGGTTAAAAATTCGCATACGGTCCAAAATAGACATGTGGCTCGAATTTAACAGAGGGTCCAACATTGAAGTAAGGCCCAAACTTTTTATAGAACTTAGAACTAACATACGGCACAAAATTGACAAAATATGCAAAATATGAGCCAAAATTGACGTAATGCCCAAAAGTGATCTATGGAGCAAAACTTACATAGAGCTCAAAATTAACATAGGGCCTAAAATTGAGATTGGTTATTAAATTTACATTAGTTGAAAAATAGACACTTAGTTCAATTTTTGCATAGGGTTAAAATTGACATAAGGCCCAAAACTGATTTCAGGCCCAAAAATGACATGGAGACTAAAATTGATATGGGAACCACTGTTTAAATTAGGTATAAAATAGATATAGTGTTAAAATTCGACATAGGCGTAAAAATTTAAAAGATTCCAAAACTGATCTATAGCCCAAAATTTACATAGGGCTCAAAATTGAAATAGGGCTCAAAATTAAGATGGGGTCCAAAATTCGCATACGGTCCAAAATAGACATGTGGCTCAAATTCAAAATAGAATCCAACATTGAGATAGGGGTCAAATTGACGTAATTCTTCAAAATTGATCTACGGCCCAAAATTGACATAGGTCCTAAAATTGACATTAGTTACAAAATTGAGATGGGGTCAAGAATAGACACATGTTTTAAATTCAACATAGGCTCTAACAGTAGCATAGGTTCCAAACGTGAAATAAGGCCTCAACTAATATAGGGCCCAAAATTGACACAGGGCCTAAAATTGAGATTGCTTAAAAAATTCAGATAAAATATTAAGATAAAGTCCACAATTCGCATAGGGCCCTGAATAGACTGGGGCTCAAATTAAATATCTGGTCCAGCATTGGCATAAGACTCAAACCTAATATAGGGCCCAGAACAAATATAGGTCTCAAAATTGACATAGAGCCCAAAATATAGATATGGTCCAAAATTGACATCGGTACTAAAATTTAGATTGGTTACAAGATTAGCATTGGGTCAAAAAATATACACAGGGTTCAAATTCGAGACAGGGGCCAAAATAATAAGGCCCCAAAACAATATAGGGTCTAAAATTCGCATAGGCTCTAAAATAGACATGGGGCTTAATTTATATATAATTCAAGTTTGACACAAACTTGATATAGGGCCCAGAAGTAATATAGGACCCAAAACTTACATAGGACCCAAAATTGACATAGGTCCCAAAATTAACATAGAGCTTAAAAATGAGTTAGGGTCAAAAATTCATAAGGTGTCTAAATTAGAGATAGGGCTCGAATTCGACATAGGGGTCAAAGTTGACATAAGACCTAAAATCGCGCTTGGGTATTTTTTATTTGCACTTGAAACGCTTGAATAAAACTTTATTTTTTCAAAATATTGGAAATTTAGATTTTTTCGTGTCAATTTTTATAAATAAATTGAAAACAAGGAGTTCTGTCGAAAAATGATATCGCTTTTTTGAATAAACAACTTTTTTTATCAAATTATTTTCGAACCTTTTGTTGTTTTTTCACAAAGTTTTGATTTTTATTTTTAATTTAATTTTTATAATTAGAAAAAAACGACACTATCAAAAAATTATTAGTGTCTTTTTTAAGTAATATAATCTTTCATATTTTTAATGATTCCTTTCATTATTGGAACAAAAACTACGCGTTCTATAAAGATGTGATTATTAAAAAATTTGTATATTTTTTTGTTGTGATCGTAATTTTTATTAATTCCTCTATTATTTCCTCATTATTTTTGGTGCGATCAAAATTGGAATTTTCGATTTTTCAAGAAAACCCAAGAATTTGGTATGATAACCTTGTAGGCCTTTAAAAAATGATCGTTTTTCTTCTCTTAACTTTTTTCCTATCATGCGCAGTTTGGCTAACCATTTTCTTTTCAATTGATTTTTTAAATTTTATGAACGCTATAACACTGATAATTTTTTTTAGCATAAAATTTCTGAGTGCTACGAACAGCCATAAATAATAGTTTTAAATCTTGAAAAAAGTTCCTAAAAAGTTTTAGAAAACGGACCAACTTTTTGATTTGTATTCAAAGTCGCTGGTTAACTAACCTCTGCTTTCTTTTAGAACCTGGAAAAGGCGTGCCAAAGCTCGATTTGATTTGATTATTTTTTCGAGAGTTATAGTGGACAGACAGACAGACAGACAGACGCAATCGCCAAAACTTGTTTTTCGGATTCAGGGTAGTTTTTATGATGAAAAATAATATTAAAAATACAAAAATTAATTTTTTGAAAAAAACGAAGCTATTACGAAAAAAATTAATATACAAAGGTTTTCAGCCCAAGAGAGATCTATAAATTAGTTATTAGTCAGTTTTTTATTGAACGCGCATTTTATGTTTCAATCCTAAAAAATAACATTAACAATGCCACTTTTTTTAATGACACAAGGATCCAACAAAATTTATAGAGGATATTTTTTTTACCCAAAAAGAACATAAAAATTTGTTATTTATCATTATTAGATAGGACAAGTAGGTTTTCTTTTAAAAGGAAAAAAATAAGATTAAAAATAAAATTTAGAAAAGTTCGAATTGCGAAAAAAATCGAGTGGGAAGCACGAGATACGTGATGAGAATTTGTTGGTTAAAACCGAAGGAGTTTTAACGAAAGAGAATCAACAATCTCTAAATTATAGATGTGATTTTGGAAGTGAAAATACCGAGCACGTAGCACGAGGTAAATACACTACCAAGGGCGAAGTGCGTGATAAATATGTTAACGAGCGCGAAGCGTGAGATTTAACATTTACAGCAGACGGCAAATTTTTTTTTTTTTTTTGAAAATTCAACTATTTGATTGAAAATGTATCTTTTTAGGTTTAAATGTACTAATTTGATAAAAACTATAACCATTCTGTTAAAATTAAAATTATTAAAATTGATTGTTTTTTTGACAAAATATAATCAGATTTGTTGAAAATTTGTCGTAATGGATTAAAAATTCATTTTAAATGGTAAACAGTAATTTTTTTTTAAATAATAAAACAAATCTGATTTTTTTAAATTTGAATCTAAAATACTGAATGTAATTTTAAAATTAAATACTATTTTAAAGAGAATTAACGTTTGAGCTTGAGCAATATTCTCTATTCAAAGATTTCAAGCATTCGTGTTTTCTCTGATTTTCAAGTTCCGTTGTGTAAAACAAATTTACTGGGTCCCCTCTTGAGAGAACAGACAGAAATTGGAAAAAAATTAAACAGTGCAGAAAACTATATTGGTAGAACACTCCAAACGCAGGGAATACAAGGAAAGGCTTTTATCTTAATAAAGAGCACGTGAAATCTGGTAAACGTTTTAAATGAAAGTTTGATCTTCAACCTCATACATCACTGACCTCAAGACTGGTGCGCGCGGTGTAAAATATTGTTCATAAAATTTTTTATCATACGCGAGATTTCTCTTTTTTAGTATATCTTATCCTTTTTTTCTCTGATTGAATGCACTACAATTAGGAAATATGTTAATAAAAATAGTTAAATTTCGAATGAAAAAATTAATTTTGGACAATAAGGTTTATTTTTGGTTAAGAGGGATGACTTTGAAATCTGAAAGAACGAACTGAAATTTCTGATTGTGAATTCTCTTTAGTTAAAGCTCATTCGGCTTTAAAGAATAAGCTCTTATCAATTGTCCCGTGAAAAAACAAGCCAAAGCAAATTTAAAGATCTAACTGAAAACAGCTTTGTTATCAAGCATTTTATTGTACCTTTTGTGGTTTTCCAAAAATTAAATTTTGTTTTATTCTAATGTCATTTTTCACGAATTAAACAAAAAACATGCATCTTATCAAAAAATGGTCTAAAGTAAATTTGTAGATTTTTTGCGATAAATCATTTGAAACATTTTTTTGATCTCATTTAGTTATGATGGAAAATGAAATTTTTATTTTTAATAACATTTTTCTCTAAAAAAAAATGTGAATCAAAGAACTTGGTCAAAAAGAAATTTATTCATCTTTTTGAAATAGACAATTTGATTTTAACATCTTTCACGTGTCTCATACAGCTTAACTGCTAAATGAATTTTTTTTAGTTTTAATAACATTTTTCACGATTAAACCTTAAAGTTTTTTTTCTTATCATGATAATGATCTGCAGTCCATTTGTAGATATTTATGAAATTAAAGATTTAACTTTTTATCATTTTTTGCGCATCTCATAAATTTTGCTGCAAAATTTTATTTTTATTTTTAATAACATTTTTCACGATTAAAACACAAAATATCTGTCGTATAAAAAAATTTATTTGTCTTTTCAAAATAAATCATTTTACTTTTAAATATTTTTTTCGTATCTCATATGTTCTTGCAGCAAAATGCAATGTTTTCCTTTGAATAACGTTTTTTACGACTAAAGCAACAAATATGAGTCTTATAAAAAAAAGTTAAAGTAAATTTGTAGATCTTTTTAAGATAAACTATTTTACTTCCCAACATTTTTTTATATATCTTATATAGGATTGCTGGAAAATTGCATTGTTATTTTTGATTGCATTGTTTACCATTAAAACAAACAACATTCGTCTTATCAAAGAAGCGTTCTATAGAAAATTTATTCATCTTCTTGAGATCAACAATTTTGTTTCATAACACTTTCTCATAACTCGTATAGTCTTGCTGGAAAATAAAGTTTTCGATTTTAAATTTTTGGCGATATATTTCTCGAAAACTATTAACTTTTTGAAAATCTCCTTTACTAAGATTTCATTTTTGAGACGGTTTTTCTTTTTCTCCTGAGAATTTGGTCCTGATGGACTCCCATGCGCAGTGACCATTTTTCGTAGCACCGCGCAGGTTGCGCTTTTTGTCCGTTGAGCATATATTGCGTTGCTTACTTAATGCTTTCACTTGTGATATTATTTTCTTGAAGGATATTTTCGAAGATTTATGTTCTGATCGAGTTTCTTTTGAAATTTTCAGTTTTGACAGAAACAGTTATTCAATTCAATTTGATTACACTTTATATCATCAAACATAATACGAGATTCAATAAGATCTTTTTGAAAGTCTCTACCATGGCTTTGATTTCAAAACAAACAGAGCTAAAGTGCTTGTAATTTTAAATATTGTCCAATCTGCAGTGTTCGATGCATTTTATCTACTAAATTTTTTTTTAAATTTTTAGCGAACCGGCAATATTAAAAGCTGACAAATTTAAACTATTATCGCCTTCGTTTCCCTCTCCCTGAAACTTCAAATTTTTATATTAGAATCGCTATTGTGAATTTAAACTTTTTTTAAGAAGCACTCTGAATTTAATTTCGCACGAACGTTAAATATCAAATTTTATATACCAAAAACTAAAAAATTGGTTATAAAAATTGTTGTATTAAAAATTTATATAAATTTCGAATTGCTTATACATTTTTAAAGTATTATATTATATTGAAGGATTTATAGGGAGTTCAAAAATTATCGGAATTCTTAGTAGTTCTAAGGATTTTGAAAAATTCGAAGAAATTCCACGAGTTCTAAGTAGTTTAAGTAATTACCAAGAATTCAAGAAATTTTTCTAGAAGTTCTAAGAAATTTTATGATTTATAAGAAATTTTCGGAAATCTTGACAATTATAGGAAAATTTAAGACATTTCAAGTAACTCAGGGAATTATAAAAAATTGAGGGATTAATTAATTAATTAATCCTGAAGGATTAGGTTTAAGGAATTTTTAAGCGTCCTGAAGAATTCTGCAGAATTTAAGGAAATAAAAGAATTTCAGAAATTCTGTAAAATTCAAGTAATTCTCAGTAATTTAGAAAATTCAAAGTAATACAAGGAATTTAAATTAATTCATGGAATTCCAATTAATTCATGGAATTTAATAGAATTCCAAGTAATTAATGGAATTCCAATAATTTCAAGTATTTATTAGGAACTCAAGGCATTTTGAGGCATTTTAGGGCATTCAAGCAGTTTTAAGAAATTTAAGGAATTTAAAGAATTCTAAGTAACTTTAAATGATTTATGAGGAGTTCTAAAAATTCAAGGAATTCTGGTAAATTCTATGAATTATAAAAAATGTAAGGAATTCAGGGAATTCTAAGTATTACTGAAAAATTTACAGGAGTTTGAGGATTTTAAGGAATTCTCAAGAATTTCAAGAAATCCTGAAGGATTAAGTATAAGGAATTCTAAAGCATCCTGAGCAATTCTACAGAATTTAAGGAGCTAACAGAATTTCAGAAATTTTATAAAATTCAAGGAATTCTCAGTAATTTAGAAAATTCAAAGTAATACAAGGAATTTCAATTAATTCATGGAATTCCAATTAATTCATGGAATTCTAAATAATTAATGTAATTGTAATTAATTCAAGTAATTATTAGGAATTCAAGGAATTCTAAAGCATTTTGAGGCACTCTAGGGAATTCAAGCAATTTAAGGACTTTAAGGAATTCTAAGTAACGCTAAAGGAATTCTAAGGAGTTCTAACAATTCAAGGAATTGTACGAATTTCTATGAATTATAAGAAATTCTCGGAGATCTTGGGAATTAAAAGAAATTTGAGACATTCCAAGAAACTCAGGGAGTTACAAAAAATTGAAGGAATTTAGGGAATTGAAAGTATTCCTAAGAAATTTACAGGAGTCTGAGGATTTAAAAGAATTCTTCAGAATTCTGAGAAATCATAAAGGATTAAGTCTAAGGAATTCTGAAGCATCCTGCAGACTTCAGCAAAATTTAACGAAATAAAAGGAATTCCAAGTAATTCAAGAGATTCCAAGTAATACAAGGAATTTCAATTAGTCCATGGATTTACAATTAATTTCTATTATTCCAATTAATTCATGAAATTTCAGTTAATTTATGGAATTCCAATTAATTCAAGTAATTATTAGGCGTTCAAGGAATTCTAAATGATTTTTAAGGCACTCTTGGACATTCAAGCAATTTTAAAAAATGTAAGGAACTTAAGGAATTCTAAGTAACTTTAAAGGAATTCTGATGAGTTCTAACAATTCAAGGAATTCTAAGAAATTTTCGGTGATCTTGGGAATTATAAGAAATTTAAGGCATTCCAAGGAACTTAGAGAATTACAAAAAATTGAAGGAATTCAGGGAATTCTAAGTATTATCAGGAATTCAAGGTTGTCTATAAATTCTAAGAATTTTCTGAAACTTAAGGAATTTAAGTAATTCAAGTAATTATAAGAAATCACAGTAATTCTAGAAAATTTAGACAAGGAACTCAATCAAATTCAGAGAATTTAAAGAATTTCAATGCATTTAAGGAATACCAGGGACTTCTAAGAAATTCCAAGGAGTTCCACAAATTCAAGGACTTCTGAAGAATTCTATGGAATTCTACAGAGTTTAAGTTCTTAAAATAATTAAAAAATAAAGTTGTTTATATAATTATTGGGTAGAGGGGGTCGTTAATATTTATTTTTAACCAGTTTGTCAAAATTCTTGAAAATGGTAATACAAAATTATTAAAAATAGTTTTAAATGATTGAAAGCAAATTAAAACACTCTAAAATGATGAAACAAAGTTTAAAATAACTCAAAATATTTTAAAGGACTCTTGTAGAATTTAAGAGGGTTGAAAAGAATCCAAGAGAATTTCAAGGAATTCAAGATAATTAGGAAATTATTTTAAAAATTCTAAAAAATTCTATATAACTCAAGAGAATTTAAGAGAATTCAAAAGACTTAAAATGAAGGCAAATAATTACAGGAGGATTCCAAATATTTCCAGAAAATAATACTAAATATTTGAAAATTGCAGAAATTGTGATTGAATTCAAGTAATTCAAGAAATTTAAGGAATGCAAATAATTCTAGGACTTTTATGAATTTACTTGGAACGGTGTTTCAAAAAAATTACCACAAGTCCTAGCATTCTGGAATAAAAAAAATTCAAATTACTGCGAAATATTTTGAAGCAATTTAAAATAATTTAAAATAATTCTAAATAATGAGAAGAAATAAAGAACAATTTAAAATAAGTTAAGAGTGTTCAAAGGCATATTTAAGATTTCGAGAAATTTAAAAAACATTCAAAATAATTTTAACAAATTTAAAGAATCTAGGATAATCTTAATAATTCAAAACAATTAAAGAAAGTTAAGGAGATTTACATACAATTCCAGCAAATTCTAGAGGTTTCTAAAATAATTTTAGGACTTCTAAAAAATGCAATAATTTGTATAAACTAATTGTTAAGGGTTTAAGGGATTGTGTGGAATTTAAAGAATTCTAAGACATTCAAGTAATTCTAAAGAATTTAATAAATTCTAAACACTTCTAAGGCATTCAAGAAATTTTAAGGAATAGCAAAAACTCTGAGAAATTCCAGAAATTCTAAGTAATTCCATAAAGTCTAAGCAATTCAAGTAATTCTTAAGAATGCACTGAAAGGAAACTAAAAGGTAACAAAACAAGTATTACAAATTATGACAATAATGACTAATGAAGATAGGTAATTATTCGAACAAAATAAACAGAGAATAATGACTTGCTCTATACATTACAATGATTAATTGAATAAAGAATAAAGAGCTAATGCTAGAAATACTGCCAGATGATTTTCCCAATTTTTCAAAAATCAAAGCAAAAATGCTCTTAATTTCAGTCTCATTTTTATGCTTTCTAGTTAACTTTTCTAACAGATTTTCTAGTTTTGAACTCGATACACATTTTTTTTCTTCTGGTTTATAAATGTAGCCGATTCGGCAGACACAGTCAAAATTTCCAGGCAGGTTCAAACAGCTTTGTCCCGATTTCAGATAACAATTGTGAGTTTCTCTATCGCACTCATTCACGTCGACACACAAACCAAATCTGGAGGACCACTCGTATCCTGCATCTCGACACTCGCAGGTTACGTTTATTTCGTTTTTAATCAAGGATTTGAAATCTCGGTTCTGCTCACGGTTTAGGAAACACTTGCGATTTCCTGTTGAGATATAATTGCATTTTGAATATTTATTCTTAAATTGTTCTTAATTAAGGAAAGCCGACCATTACTGAGCCACTTATGAAAAGCTAACCTAAATGGCTAAAAATTTCTATTGGAAACTTTCACTGTATGTATTGGAAGCTTATTCATGGCATTATTACACAGAAAGAAACTAGGGTTTCACTCTTTTTGAGGCTCAAATCAAAGTTGGTGACCTTAGGAACTTGACCTCCAATATAGAGACCCAAATGTACGGGGGTGAACGTACGTGTTAAATAGTGGAAACAAATTTTGGCAACATGGCTGCTTATGGAGCGACCGATCCGCCGTGAGTGCCTCCTGGCACAACTAAATTCACAAAGCGAGCATGCAGGCACTTACATTTTTACCACCCTTTTCACTTTGTATGTTTTTTTGTTTCGTAGATTTAGTCTACTTAAAAATTAAAGATCGAACACACCTTTTAATAAGTATCGTTTCAGGCTTATACAGTATGCAAAAGAATATGTTTTCAGAGGACTTATTGTGAAAAGAGGCTGTGGAAATATCTTCAAGCGGGTACTCGTGTCCCACGACCTCCAGAAATGATTTTACATCTTGATCCAAAAAGCCATGGTCCCGCCACGCGCAAGTAAAAAAAAGTAAACCAGCCTGCTTAAAATGTCGGATAGAACACGGTTAGAACCCGGTTAGAAGTGGGTTCTATCTGGCCATAACCGGTCTCTAACCGGATTTTGTCCCCGGGTTGTAACCGGCAACTGGGTCCGCATAATATTCCTATTCGGTTCTTAATCGGCCCTAACCGGCCTCTATCTGTATTTTATCTCCGGGATTGTAACCGTCACCTAACCGGCTTGTAACTGGGTTCTCATAATATTGCTCCCCGGTTCTTAACCGGCCCTAACCGGTCTTGAACCGGATTTTGTCTCCGGGTTGTAACCGGCACCTAACCGGTTTCTAACCAGCATCCTGCAATATTTATACCCGATTCCTAATCGACTCTTAACCAACCCCTATCCGAATTTCGTCCCCGGGTTGTAACCGTCCCCTAACCGGCTTGTAACTGGGTCCTCAAAATATTCCTATTTGGTTCTTAACCGGTCCTAACCGGTCTCTATCTGGATTTTGTCTCAGGTTTGTAACTGGCACCTAACCGGTTTCTAATCTGCGTCTTGCAATATTTATACCCGATTCCTAACCGGTTCTTAACCGGCCCCTATCCGAATTTCGTCGCCGGGTTGTAACCGTCCCCTAACCGGCTTGTAACTGGGTCCTCAAAATATTCCTATTTGGTTCTTAACCGGCCCTAACCGGTCTCTATCTGGATTTTGTCTCAGGTTTGTAACCGGCACCTAACCGGTTTCTAACCTGCGTCTTGCAATATTTATACCCGATTCCTAACCGGTTCTTAACCGGTCTTAACTGGTCGCAAACTTTACTTTGACACCGCGTTGTAACTGGTGCCTAACTGGTTTCTATCCGACATCATGTGATACTGGTATCCGATTTGTA
>JAAAKG020112988.1:0-67757 GCA_010014905.2 Druon quercuslanigerum
TATATATTCTTTTTCATTAAAAAAATTCTAAATTGAATGAAGGTTGAAAATAGCCAAAGTACAAATCTTCCACTATGAGGAAAATAAATTTCACCATTTTCACTCTAGCCATAACCGGTTTAGCCAGGCAGACTCGGGATCGCGTCGAGATCGGGAAATATCGCTCAACGGCATCACTAGTTGGTCAATTGTCTTCTCAATCGGCAGTGTTTATTAAGAATCTCTCGTTGTAATATCATGCATGATCCTCTGAGAGTTTTTTTCCAATGGATGGCTTCACTGATGCGTACGAGATACCGCAGCATGGGCTGGGGCCAATCAGAGTCTTTTTTATCACTTCAACATATTTATTGCATAACATAACATTTAAAAGATCTTAAAGGCAACTCCAGACTAGTTTGTAAGTAAAATATTTAGATGTAAGAGCCATAAGTGGACATGAGTTTTTCTTTTTATCATGTTATTCTTCAATTTAAAGGAAAATGACCTTGAAGGGTTAGATGAACATTAAGATTTTCTAGAGTCTAGCAGTGCCAAGTTTGTTTACAATTCCCTGACAATGCCTCCTCTATGATTCCCTTACGGTATTTTTTTCTATAATTATAAGAATACATACCTATCTGTTTGCATATTACGAATAGGGCAATCTTCCTTATATGCCTTATTTACATTTTTTAAAGATGTCATAGATACTATGTAAATTTACAAATAAAACACCAGATTTGCCAGACCTTTATATATTATATAAATCGTGATAATAATTTTAACAAATATGGTAACTAACTCTTGTTTCTTGAAGGTGAACCTAACGATACGCAAATATGTCAGAATGTTTATCTCTCCGCGTGACACCTATACGATAATGACTATAGTATATATGAATCATGTAGGTGAAAGAAGAACCAGAATGTTCATTTCATACGCAGTTAATAAAATTTTTCTGAATTGATCAAAATAATTGTTCTCTAGTTGAAAAAAATGAGTATTGCTTATATAGTCGTGCTAGGCTTAGCGATTATCATTAATCATATTGGTAAATACAATAATATATCTTTAATACAAGCTATTTATTCTTTAACTATATGTAATTCTGAATTCACGCGAATTAGTCTGTATGCTATTTCAACTGCTCTTTTCTTTTAAACTTGATTTACCTTTGTCTGCAATATACACGAGTAAGTATGAAATCATCTTCAACTTTTTCCGACATCCACCATAATAGTGGATGAGATCGTATAACGTGTGTGTTTTTCTAGGTGCGTCACGTATTTTACTGTATATTCCGTAAAAATTATAGCTTATAAGGAAAAAGTACAGTGTTCCCCCCGTGGAATTACATACCGAGATGATGAATTCTTGTTTTCCATCATATTTCATTCGATTAGCGAGAAGGTTTGGAAACAGTCGCATTGCATGTCTCGATTGACAAGAAAAAGTTCTCGTTAACTGTTGAATCTTTAAGCTGAAAATGTGACATTTTAACAAAAAGGTTATTTATCAACCGAAAAATATTAATCTTCAACCGAAAACTTACATTTTTAATTAAAAATGATAAGATGTGTGCAAAAAAGAGATAAATTTTTAAACCGACAAGACGAATTTTTGAAACAATAGTTGAATTTTGCAAATAAAAAATGTAAATTTGTAATTAATAATAGATTAGTTAAATCCTGGATTAAGGAATTCAATTTTGAACCACAAAGCGAAATTTTAACGAAGTGGTTTTAAACTTTAGCCTAAAGGGTCAACTTTCAACTGAATACTAAGAGTCTTGAACCAAAAAGAAGTAATCATTAAGAATGTAGGTTAACTTTCAAATATGTAGATGAAGTTCATTGTTTTAAGATATTCGTAATTGTAAGTGTAGTAGTTACCTGAGGAAATAATCTCTCAATACCTTTAAAGTTTCCTGACAATATTTCCATAAGTAGTCCGGGATACTATTCATAAGAAAAATGTGTTGTTTTTTGCAGAGTTGAGTTTAAATTTCGAGTGTTTACCTAATGGTGACCCTATTTCTGCTGTTCCTCGTCTTGGATCTTCTTCTTCTACTGACAATAATAATTCTCTAGAAAGATGTCCTCGTCCTGCAGATCAGCCTCTTCGCATCAACTCAAATTCTTCTCCTGTCACACCTCATTCTCCAGAAAGGTCTCATCATCTTGCCCAACCTCATATTCGTATCAGGTCAAGGTCTTCTCCTGTCCGGGATTTTCCGATACTATTACATCGCAATAATCTTGAAAGACTTAGATCTATTCGACTCATTCCCCACACAAAACCGAACCGACTATTTGAAATTCGAAAATACACTTTTCCTGAAGGTAAACCAATTCATTTGCGTGGACCAGGACGTCATAACTTTAAACCAATGCCTACGAATGAACAAAATGTTTTAGCAACATCCACTGGTGACGTCTTTGCAATATTGGAGGGTACTAGACGTCTTCGTGGAATATATGCAATAATATATGACACTGAAAAACGGGTAAAAATAAACATGGAAAACGGCGCTGTCGATGTTATGACCCAAGGCGAATGCGAAGAATCTCCCTTAGGTACTCGTTTTCCAATCTCGAAAAATTTTAGAACAATAATTGTAAAGTAAATTTTTTTGAAAAATAATTTAGTTCACAAAAAATACAATACTAAGATATTATATTGATTGTTATCCGAAGTAGGACGAATTTTTTAAAAATAAGGCGCTCTACATTTAAAAAAAAGCATTTGTGTGTTAGTGTTTTGAATGAATTCGTCTATTGTTTATAATTTGAACACAAAATTGAAATTTTGTTGAACTTTTCAGAAGTACGAATTTTGTTAAGTTATTGACAATCTAAAAAAATGGTACTATATCTATGCTAAAACTATGCACAGTTTTATGAATATACTTTTTTCTTTTTATTAAGTAAAGAATGTGGCTATTTTATTCAATTATTATTTTGTGAACTTTTTAAAATTATATCGCATTTTAGGATCACAGAAATATTTATCGATATTAAGGATTCATAACTTTGTTTTTGAAAAATATGTAGTAAAATTTTATGTACGCTTCTTTGAACCAAGGAATTACATCTCTCAAACGAAACAAGTTTTACTTTAGGTGTTGTACTTGAAATTCAAAGAAAGAAGTATTTTCTCGATTTAAACTCGAATTAATTAACTATCTGATTTTTCAATAGTCTTATTTATTTCTACTAAGAAAAATTATTTTTTGCTAAATTGATAATTGAGTAACTTAAATAAATATTAACTTATGACAATAATTCCATATCCTTGGTTTCGCTAAGACCACATCTCAGTAATAAAGAGATGTTTTATGGGGCTCATTCAGTACGGCTATTTATTTAAATCAAGTATATTTGTTTGATTTAAAGATCATAAATTATATGCATAAATTATATTTTTTTTAATTTGTGAAAGCTTAACCGTATGTGCAATTAAGAATCCTAGCCTACAAGTCGCTATATTCACGGTTCTTTTAAATCTAAATTAAATTGAAAGTAATTAAATGTAATTACAGTAACTTATATCAAATTAGAAAATACAAGAATTAAAATTAGCAAATGTAAACAAAAGTTGTAGCTTGATTTGCTTGAATACAATATAAGAAATGACATCAAAGGTAGCACATTGAGGGAAAAAAAAATTTAAAGGAATATGTATTATCATCGGAGTTAGTCAACATTAATCAATATAGATATGTTTATCACTTAACGTGAAAATGTAAATCAACCTATTGATCAAATTAAATCTTCACCACAGAACTTCTCTGAGAGTGATACAAGTTCCTCTAAATTGCCTCTTATCATATGTGTAACACCTTGATAAATATTGCATTGTTTTTAAAAAAAAAAAGATCCCCAAATAATAAAAACGTTACAAATTTTCCATAACATTGAATTTCACACATAATATAAGTAACTAAAATTATTAAATTCAATTCAAGACCTTTATCTAAGCAATTGGTCTAAGATTTTTCTTCTCATTTTCCAAAGTCACACTGAACAAGAGACATTCAATATACTTAAAATATCAAACTTAATCAATAGAATCTAAATCAATAATTATTGTAAGTTGTGATTAAAACAAAACATTTGGAGGCTATAAACAATTTTAGAAAAAAGTTTATTCAGAATCCAAAGATTGTACAAACATTAATATTAACAATTACCAGGAAATGGGTATGTGGTAGAATAGCGGCGTCACCTTTATTTTCACTGGAAAAAATTTGGTTCTAGAAACAATTTATAGGGGCGGAGAACAACGAAAATCAGAAACATGTGACTATAGTACAGGCGCTAGGTAGTTTTACCTCGCACTACGTCTGGAAAATTTAGTTAGTGTTATTTTTCGTTTATTATGGTGTTCTAAAAAATATTCTAAATTTGCACAAAAATAAAACGTTATAGTACTAAATTCTGTACAAATTTTGTCTTAAGCATTTTTCCATCAAGTGAATATTAGCAGCACCCCGCGCAGCTCCTCTTACACCTACCTGCAGCACGACGTCAATTCTCGGAAGGGCTATAGAAGGGAGGGCTACTATAGAGTTTCACTTTATTATTATTTTTCATAATTATTATATTAATAATTTACGTAGGAAATAAAACATATGTACAAAAGATAATCGATTATAATCGTTTCCACACTACCATTGACGTAGAGTGAACAGAGCGTCTTCTTTTATTGTGGTTTCCCCAGTAGGTCTAGTCCACATATTTAATCCATCTTTGACCTTTACAAAATTTTTCTTCTCGCTCTCTTCAATCTTTCTTAAGTCATTTCTGTGTTTTCATATATTCCTGTCTTCTGTCTCTTCCTTCTTGACGGTCCAGATTTGCTTCATGATCTTTCTTACACGAACTTCCATTGCAGTGAATACAAATGGTGGAGCACGACAACTCTGCTTTTATGCAGCTGCACGTTGTACCGTATCCTTTCTTGAATTAGCAGGAGAGAAATTTCAGAAAAAAATCGGAAACAGGATCCTTCTTTAATTTGACTGGAATGAGTCCAGCCTAAGTGTACTTCCATCTCCAGTCTTCTGGAGTCTTCATGACTCCGTCACAAGTTTGGACTAAATGTTTAGCGCGGAGATCATGCTGCTGAGCTGCTTCTGCTTCAGGTGAAATCGAAGCAAGAATCATGTTACTTTTCGCCGTTCATTTCTTGAAATTTTTATACTGGAGAGAATCCAAGTTAACAAGCAATATTATATTTAAGTGAAAAATAAGAAAATCAATTCAATGAAGAAATGTTATGCAGGTTCACTATTATAAAGTTCTTAGAGATTGCGCCCAAGGGAGAATCGTCGCATTCTGTTCGGTTCATAGAATTAAGCGCACCACTGTTAATATTAAGTTTCACCCGTCTTTCACAGTCATATATTATTGTATGTATTCCACGGAGACGTCTATTATTCTCTAATATTGCTACGACGTCATCAGTTGATGTTGTAATAACATATTGTTCTTTTGTTGGCATGGGCTTATAGTTACTGCGTCCTCTTCCCCGCAAATGAATTGGTTTATCAGAAGGAAAGGTGTATTTTCGAATTTTGAATTGCATGTGCAAATTCTTGTGTGGAATGAGTCGAATAAATTGAAGTTGCTCAAGTTCATATCCAAGTACAAAAGAAGAAAGAGGCGTCGCAGAAGTAGACCTGGACCTTGCACGGACAAGAGGCTCTGCTGAAGGAATAGACCTTTCAGGAGAATAATATCTGACAGGAGGAGACCTCTTTCTAGCTCGTAAAGATGACTGTTCAGGAGAGAAAGACCTTTCAAGAGCATGATGTGCTTCAGGGCAATACGAAGTTTTAGAACGAGGAACACCAGGAATAGGGTCTCCATTAGGTAAGCACTCGAAATGTGAACTTAAGCCTGCAACAAGAAATAAAGCATACCTTCTTTTACAAATTTTGAGACAGCGGAGAAAGTTTTTGCAATAAATTCTGTTTAAAAATATGTAGGGCTATATAGTCTTTGATATAGTATTTTGATTGAAGTTATAAAATGTTTATTTGCTTATAATTTAGGCACACCTTTAAGTTTCAGCAGTCATACAAATCATGACATTATTGAACTAGAAGATCTTACATGGTTTGGTGGCACAAACATAATTTTATGACCCTGCAAATTTTTAAAAAGGTAAAAAAAAATCAGATGTAAGTTAAATATGTTGTGGAAGAACATTATCATGCTAAAAGGCCCCAATAGAACTCTCTAGGGTCTCGTTTTCAGCTTAAGTTATCTTAAGTTCAGTGCCACCCATACCCTTCCACTTAATTGGGACGTAAAAACAATTAAAATAGTTTATAGTAGTCTCTTACTCCTGTCTTTCACACAATGTAGCTACATTTGAGTTATATAGAGCTTTCATTATAAAGCCATATTGTGATGCCTCTATCGCTTCTTTTACACAATTCCCTACTGCTCGATTATGACAAGGCATTAACAGATAATCTTCAATTTTAGACAAACTTGCCAATCAATTATTTCAGTGTAGCAAGTATTTATGATGACTTTTGCTTCGGATACTGGTGTTCTCACATCCAAAAGCGTAGCCAAAAAGAGATTTATAGCTTGCGTAACGTAACCATTAGTTTGTGCAACCAGTTCTTCTACTTGTTTGTACCTGTGACCCAAATAACGCAACCTTATTTTAAGCTGGCAGAGACTTGTTTGTGCTGGTGAAAATGTAATCTCTGACCATGAAAATGCAGTTAGGACCCATCCTAAATGACGAATTATCAGTATATCGCGAATTATAATTTTTCTCAAAGAACCCGTGTGGTGGCTAGGCTTGAGTTCGCAGATCGATAACCCAATTCGTAACGGTCAAAATTGTATCTAAGAAAGCTCTAATCCAAAAGAGAGTTTTAAGATAGAAAACTCTCCCGCTTAATCATGGCAGCGGTTAGGGTCAGATCAATTTAAACATGGACAATGGTCCTGCATTTGGAAATAAATTTAAAACATCTGCAGAAGAGTATCATTTCCGACACATAAAAAGCTCTCTTTACTTTAGTCAATCGAATGGTGAGACTGAAGCTGCTTTAAAAACGGTGAAACTACTAATTTAAAAAAACGGTCGTGACTAAAATCAGCTCGCAAAAGCTCTGTTATCCTGTCGATTCACTTCACTTGCAAACGGTTTTTCTTCCGTCAGAAAAGCTTATGAATCGAAAACTGTGAACGCAAGAACCTATTCTACTCTGCGATCTGAAAGCGAAAAGTAAGCTAGACGCAATCTACACTAAGTATCTAACTTTGGAAAATGAGCTAGCAAATGATAACAATAAACGCGACAAAGTTAGAGATCTACCAGAATTTAAAAAAGGAGGCGTAGTATGGATCACGGATTTAAAGAGGTTATGACAACAAAGATATCAATAAAAATGAATCCGATATTCAAACACCGAAACCCTTACTGAAAGGATCTAAAGGAACGAAAAAATTGATAAATGTACTAGCAAAATTTGTTATAAAGCAATCAGGGAAAGAAGCTGTATGGCAACCCATCAAACAAATTGTACAAAAACTATTTAAACCAATTGTAGAACAATGCACCGAACCAATTGTACAAAAAAGATTGTGGAACCACACGCTGAACCAATTGTACAACAAACAATTACAGAATAACAAAGAAAAAGATTACTTTCAGCTCGTGAAAGAAAGAAAGTATATAGCATGTCCGTAAGGGTCTGATGGCATCATTCATTATATTATTTCCATCTCTACTCTAATTAGTGATCAGTTAGTGGTAAAAATACACTTAAGATATAAAGGATAACCCTTGTATATACGTTTAAATGGAGGTATAAACGTGCATAGTAAGGCAGGTGACATCTGCGCACGTGCACAGTTGGGCAAGGTGCATCTTTGCACTTTCAAATCCATGGGAATTCATCTGTGCACTTTTGGATCTCTTCTTCGAGTCTTAAAAAACTTGTCACTTTACGATTTAACCCTAAAGTATCCGTTGAATCATTGGATAATTAAAAATGTCTCTAAGTTAATTAAATATGATTTAAAAGCACTCGCCGGCACAATTTCGAAAAAGTTACGGTTTTTGTTTATCGAGAAATCTAAAATGTATAAATAAAAAATCTGCCCGCTTTGCGGGTACATTTTCGTAGCTCGCTTCGCTCGCACCTTTGAGTGCACCTCGGGCGCGCACCTGTTGGATCTCGCGCTGTATGCTCGATTATGTATTCATCTCGCGCTACGCGCTCAGACACATTTGGCCCTCGTTTTAAACGCGGTTTCTCTAGGTTTTCGGACTTGGTGTGCTCGCTACTACAGTTTTACATAAAGAGAAGAACTAATTTACTTAGGGCTCTATCAACCTTAAGGAACACCATCTTATCTCATCAAGACACTCGCGCTTCGCGCTCGATATTTGGTTTAAAAATCATGTAAACCTCGCGGTCCACACTCGTTTCTGTTCAGCGTATAATAGAAAACCAAAGGTTTGAGCGAGCTCCGCGTTTCGTATTATATGTTCATCATATACAAATGACTACATTTGTATCTGATTTCAAATGAAGAAGAACATTCCTTTACTTCAGCGTATATTTCTGTAGCTTTCTAATAAATTATAGAATTAGAAAGATTTTTTCAAACTATCTGAAAAAGGGGAAAAAATTGTATCTAAGTCGTTTTTCGAACATATACATACAATAAATGTTCGAATAATTATTGAAATAATTTGCGCTTTCTTTTCACATTGTCGATGAGAATGTAGCATGTAATTAATGTATATATATACAAACAAAAATCTATTACATTAAATATTACACTAAATATTATATCAACTTTGCAGAATAATTTGAAAATTCATTGTATTAAATTCGTTACCTCGGCCGGGATTGCTTATTGAGATATTGCAAAATAAAGTTCAAATTTTGTCCATTAACATGATTTTATTATTTATTCTTTTTTGTCACTAATCTTTATTCGCAGCTACCCTACGAAATGTATTATTTCAGAAAGTGGCCCATAAAAAATTTGTAGATATTTTTTTGATGGACAATTTATTTTTGTCTTCACATATTTTTTCGTATCTGGCATAGTTTGACCAAAAAATGGAATTTTTGATTTCTTATTAGTTTTTATGAAATAAAAACGTGAATTTTCGATTTAAAAATACTCAATAATTCCTTATGACAATGTTTTAGGGTGTACAAAAAAATCCATTTGTCTCGTCTTCACTTTTTTTCGTATAGTGCGTTTTTTGGGTGATAATAAATTTTATTTCCTTTTTTGGATTTTGAAAATGCTACAACTCTGGAAATTTTCATTTAATCGCAAAATGTCATTTAGATAAATTGTTAGTATTTTCGAGTACTACTAATAACTGTACATAGAATTTTTAAATCATGAAAAAATTGGTCTAAAAAATTTCAAAATGCGCCTACTTTTTGAAATTTATCCAAAATGACTGGATAACGAACTTGACCTATAATTTGAGACATACACACATACAGACAGACAGACATACAGACAGACAGACAGACAAACAGACAAATTCATAAAATCCCGTTTTTCGGGTTCAGGGGATCTCAAAACGGTGACATTTGACAAAAACCCGGGAGGTCAAATTTTACACAAATCTAATACCTTCTCTAGATGAGAATATAAAAATCAATTAATTGGCCATGCATAATATTTTTTTGATAGTTATTTCATTGTTTTAATCGCTAAAAATAGTATTAAGAACATGAAAAATGAAATATTTTGAAAAAACATACACGAGATGATAAAAGAAATTAAATAATCAAAGTTTTGATAAAAATGTGCCCATTAATCGGGCAGATTTTTTTACTGTTAATGTTATTTTTTACGGATAAAACAAAAACTACACATCCTGTGAAGAAGTGGCTTACAGAAAATTTGTAGGCCTCTTTTGAGTGCACAATTTTTGTCAAATCATCACTTGTCGAATCTTGCATAGGTTGTCAAATGGAATTTTTTAGTTTTCATTAGTTTTTGTGAAATAAAAATGTGAATTTTCGATTTTTCAAAAAATTCCTTATGACAATCTTGTAGGGTGTTTAAAAAAAAAACATTTTCATCGTTCTGACTTTTGAAAATGCTACAACTCTGGAAATTTTCATTTTATCGAAAAATGTCATTAGAATAAAGTGTTAGTCTCAAAAATTTTCAAAATGTGCTCACTTTTGGAATTTTTATCGAAAATGGCTGGCTAACAAACTTGACCTTCAATTTGAGACACTAAAAGAGTATACCAAAGGCCAGTCCAATCTGTTGGATTTTTTCGAAAGTTATCGTACTCACAGACAGACATACAGAACATACAGAGAGAGATATATAGAACTAAGTGCTATATATCTCTATTCCCTCATAATTTCATAAAAACTAGAAAATAGTGCCAAAAATTGAGAAGGAAAGAGGCATGAATTAGTAATTTTAGCTAAGTTAAAAAAACATACCTCAAGTTATAAATATATGATACTATTATATTTACCAATAGAATTTAGGATAACTGCTAAGGATAAGACGAGTTCAAGATAAAGCCTCATTTTTTATAAATAGAGGAAAACTTGAAAAATTTCCTACTGAATAATCTTATTAGGAACTGTAATGAATGAATATTCTGGATCTTTATTTGATTATATGATGCATACCTGTATCGTATAGTCGTTATCTTATGAATTGCAGACTTCCAGTTAATCTTTCTTTAAAATATACATTTCATTCCTGTCAGTTTCAAGGCTGAAAATTTGGTTCCCGCATTCCTTAAAACTTTTATCGAAATGATATAAAATATTTTCGGTTTAGAAAATATAATAGTGATATTTAAATTTATATTGATTCTAATAGAATGGCATTTAAAACTTCGAAAAACTAATATAAATTCTACAATATTAATTAAAAGCATTCATAAGATATATTGTATCCATCGGAGATATCCAAGCGTCAATATATTTTAATTCTCGATCTTAGGGGTTCCCAAAGATATTTTTCCATAATTAAAAAGCGGCTATCTATTACTGACTAATTCGTTGCACCTTTCAAAGCATCCGGTGAAAAAAATGTAATTTAAAAACTATTTGGATTTCCAGAAACTTATATAGCACCAAAAATGTCATAGTTTTCAAAAATTACACAAAACTAAATTTCTAAAAATCACTAAACATTCTCCAGCATGGAAATTAATAAAATTGTATACTTTTAAAAATGTTTGGATTTCTCCCACGCTTCTACAAGACTTCTTTAATACAAGCGTAAGGTACAATTGCAAGCATGGTATTGGCATGACGAATTTGCAATACATGTATTGTAATTGTTGCATTCCAATATTCGGAATTGATGAAATTGACGGAATTCACAGAATTCATGGAAATAAAGGAATTTATGAAGTTCACAGAAGACATGGAATTTGAAGAATTCACAGAATTCTAGAAACTCACGAAATATATGGAATTCATTAAATTCTTGGAATTCGAGGAATTCAAGAAATTGCTGAAAATCACAAAAATCTTGGAATTGATGGAATTAAAGGAATTTGGAAAAATGGCATCCATGAAATTCATGAAGTTAATAGAATTCAAGAAATTTGCAGAAATAATTGAATTCGCGAAATTCATGGAATTCATTCAATTGAAGAAGTTCATGTAATTTTTGCAATTGTAGGAATTCGTGAAATTCATTGAATAAAAGGTTTTTACTAAAATCAAGGACACTGTATTTGCGGAACTACAGGAATTAATCGCATTTATGGAATTTACTGAATTAAAAAAATTCACAAAATGCATTGAATTTACGGAATTAACGAAAATCACGATATGCGCATAATTTAAGGAATTTTTGGAATAAACAGAATACGCCTTATTTATGGAATTTACGAAATATATAAAACTTATGGAATTAAAGGAATTCGCGGAATTTACTGTATTTACGGAATTTACGGAATTTATGTACAACTCGAGTGTCGCGGAATTCGAGGAATTCAAGGCATTCCCGGAATTCACGGAATTCAAGGAATTCGCTAAATTTATTGTATTCACGGAATTTACGGAATTCATGTACCACTCGAGTGTTGTGGAATTCGCGGAATTTAAGGCATTGGCGGAATTCAAGGAATTAACGGAATTCGCAGAATTACAGGAATTACGAGAATTCAATGAACTCAGGCAATTCAAGTGATTTAGGAAAGGCAGGGAATTCTGGCAGCGCAGGAAATTCATGAATATCAAATCATTTAAGGAATTTAGGGAATGCAGGGAATTCAGAAAAATGCAAACAAATCATGGAATTGAATGAATTTAAGGTATTCATCGAACTCAACAACAAATGAAAGAAATTCAGATAATTCAAGGACGTTCCACAATTCAAGAAACTGAAAGAATTTAGGGGATTTAACAGATTCGAGTCATTCAGATTATTCAAAGCTTTCAGAGACTTTAAGATTTCAGAAAAATCGAGAAATTCGGGGAATGCAGGGAATTTTTGTAAATCAAATAATCAAAGGAATTCAGGAGATTTAAGTAAATCACGAAATGCAGATAATTCAAAGAAATCAGAAAATGCAACGTATTCACCGAACTCAAGGAACTTAACGAATTCAAAGAATGGCAAGGCATGGAATTTAGAATTTGCAGGAAATTCATGAAAATTATATGATTCATGTAATACAGAGAATTCAAGGAATTCAGGGAATGCAGGGAATTCACGTATATCAAATAATTAAATTAATTCAAGTAATTTATGTAATTCGAGGAATTCAGAGAATTTAAAGATGTCAGACAATTCAAGGAATTTAAGGTATTCACAGAACTCAAGAACAAATTCAAGAAATTCAGAGAAGACAAGGATTTCTCAGAACTCAAGGAATGCAGGCAATTTCTTGATTCACCTAAATTCTTTAGATATTGTGATTTCCTTGAATTCCTTAATTCCATGAATTCTGTAAATTTAATGAATCCCGGAAATTCCGTGAATTCCATGAATACCGATAATTCCATGAGATCCGTCAATTCCTGTAATATATGTGAATTCAGTGAATTCATTGAATTCCGTGAATTCCATATATGACAGGAATTCCGTGAATTCTATATATTACAAAAATTCCGTGAATTTCATATATTACAGGAATTCCGTGAATTTCATGAATACCGATAATTCCATGAGCTCCGTGAATATTTGATAAATATGTGAATTCAGCGATTTCATTGAATTCCGTGAATTCCATATATAACAGGAATTCCGTGAATTCCATATATTACATGAATTCCATAAATTCCATACATTACAGGAATTTCGTGAATGCTATATATTACAGGCATTCCGCGATTTATATATATTACAGGAGTTCCGTGAATTTCATATATTACAGGAATTCCGTGAATTTCATGAATACCGATCACTCCATGAGATTCGTAAATTTCTGATATATATGTGAATTCAGTGAATTTATTGAATTCCGTCAATTACATATATTACAGGAATTCCGTGAATTCCATATATTACATGAATTCAATAAATTCCATACATTACGGGAATTTCGTGAATGCTATATATTACAGGAATTCCGTGAATTATATATATAACAGTAATTCCGTGAATTTCATATATTACAGGAATTCCGTGAATTTCATATATTACAGGAATTCCGTGAATTTCATGAATACCGATAACTTCATGAGCTCCGTCAACTTTTGATACATATGTGAATTCAGCGATTTTATTGAATTCCGTGAATTCCATATATAACAGAAATTCCGGGAATTCCATATATTAC
This sequence comes from Druon quercuslanigerum, assembly GCA_010014905.2. NCBI lineage: Eukaryota > Metazoa > Arthropoda > Insecta > Hymenoptera > Cynipidae > Druon > Druon quercuslanigerum. Next base: position 13,771 of record JAAAKG020112988.1, read on the forward strand.
ATGAATTCCATAAATGCCATACATTACAGAAATTTCGTGAATGCTATATATTACAGCAATTCCGTGAATTATATATATTACATGAATTCCGTGAATTTCATATATTACAGGAATTCCGTGAATTTCATATATTACAGGAATTCCGTGAATTTCATGAATACCGATAATTTCATGAGATCCGTCAATTTCTGATATATATGTGAATTCAGTGAATTTATTGAATTCCGTGAATTCCATATATTACAGGAATTCCGTAAATTCCATGAATACCGATAATTCCATGAGATCCGCCAATTCCTGTAATATATGTGAATTCAGTGAATTGATTAAATTCGATGAATTCCATATATTACAGCAATTCCGTGAATTCCATATATTATAGGAATTCCGTAAATTTCATATATTACAGGAAATCCATGAATTCTATATATTACAGGAATTCCGTGAATTCCATACATTAAAGGAATTCCATGAATTACATATATTACAGGGATTTCGTGAATTCCATATATTACAGGAGTTCCGTAAATTCCATATATTACAGGAATTCCATGAATTCCGTGAATTCCATATATTACAGGAATTCCATGAATTTCGTGAATTCCATATATTACAAGAATTCCATGAATTCCATATATTACAGGAATTCCGTGAATTTAATATAGAACAGGAATTCCGTGAATTCTATACATTATAGGAATTCCGTGAATTTCATATATTGCAGTAATTCCGTGAATTTCACGAATACTGATAATTTCATGAGATCCGTCAATTCTTGTAATATATGTGAATCAGTGAAGTCATTAAATTCCGTGAATTCCATATATAACAGGAATTCCGTAAATTCCATATATAACAGGAATTTCGTGAATTCTATATATTACAGGAATTCCGTGAATTCCGTAGAGAACTGGAATTCTGTGAATTCTATATATTATAGGAATTCTGTGAATTCCATATATAACAGTAATTCGTGAATTTCATATATTTCAGGAATTCCGTGAATTCCATGAATACCGATAATTCCATGAGATCCGTCAATTTCTGTTATATATGTGAATTCAGTTAATTTATTGAATTCCGTGAATTTCATATATTACAGGAATTCCGTGAATTCCATGAATTCCATGAGGTTCTATAATTCCATGAGATCCGTCAATTTCGGGCATTATGGAATTCAGCAAATTCATTTAATTCCGCAAATTCTGTGAATCAAGCGAATTCCTTCGATTGCGTGAATTTATTTAATTTCACAAATCCGCGCGTTATATACTATACATTAACAAAAGTTTTTGCTCGGTCAGAAAATTTATTTTTTATCTTGCCAGGAACAAATTTTCTCAGAAAAGATTTATATATTTTTTTAAATAATTTTTGGCTTTAAAAATGTGTCAAAATATTCAGTTACAAGACTTGTCTTATAAAATTTGTAATACATGTAAGGTACTATGCTAATGCCAGAATTTGGAAACTACAACATTGTGTATTGTAGCGTTACCTTACGTTTCGAAAATAAACTGCTTATTTGATAATTTACTAATCGAAATCAATATTAATTTTAAATAATTAACCAATAAGTTATATTTCCGATATTTCATTTTGAATCAAATAAATTTTCTTTGATTGAGAACTTTTTTCTTACTATATTGGTTCTTGATTATTTGCTGTAAAATCTAGATCATTCTATTTTTGACAAATTAAAAATTATTTTTGTGGTGATTTTCAATAATAATAGAGTCACAGCCCAGAGTAAAATATTGACTAAAAATTTATTTCTGCCTCTCTTGATATATTTTGTGCAATTTATATCAATTCTGAAATACTTCCAATACGCCGTGATAGCAGACATTATGTAAGTTTCCCATGAAAACACCAGATTGTTCTCAAGTTAGAAAAATAATGTAAATTGTGACAAAAATTATATCGAATTTTAGAAACTAAATTTTGTACCTTGAAATTGACTGGTAAAACGTAAATTTCTCAGAACGACAAGTTTGACGCTATTGGGGCATATATATATATATATATATTATGAGATAACGAAAGCAGGATAAATGTCTTATGTAATAAAAGGAAAGAGTAGAGTATTCATTCATCAGATTTGTAATCGGATTCTTCACAATTACGTTCATAAGTTTTTCGTCTGCTTATAAAATATGAGGACCGGTAATACTCTCGTTTTATTCTTGGCCGTGAGTCTCAATTCTATTGGTAAATATAATAACATAATATATCGATAATATTAGGTATATTTTTAAAGCTATACGAAAATAAGAGTTTTTTTATTAAATAGGCATTTTAACCACCTAATTATGTCTTTGTTTCAAACTCTATTTAAATGTTTTCAACATTAGTACGTATTTAATTTGAATTTACGTCGGAAGAATTCAGAAATATGATTGAAGGAAAAAAAATTTTACAAACCTAAACCTCTTTATTTAAGATTTTCTAAAACAATAACTGATTACTGAAATGTCGTCATAATTTGATAATTATTTTATCAAAAAAATATTATTTAAATAATGTGATACGAAAAACTTCTCAATAGTAAAAGAATGTTTTTTTTGCATGAATGCATCCTATTATTTAGAGCCTGATAGAGAATTTAAAGCTACGCACTTTTCAATAAACATTAAAGTTTAAGAAACGATAGAGCTATTCTGTATACCATTTATTCATTAACAAAAAATTGGTAAGAGCTATGAAAACAGTTTATATTATGTAAAGAGTTCAGGCTTATTCAAATATAATTTAAAGAAACTAAAATAATTTTTTATTCACTCTCACAAATATTTGAGCATCTTAACAACTGCTAAATACAACAATAATATGAAAAACTATTACTAGTAGTATTCGCACAGCGTATCCACAAAGTTTTTTGTATATAAAACCGATTGCGTAATTCCTTTTCTTTGCTACTCATTTGTTTGTTGTTATCAACTCATCTTTCTTCGGATGATATTGGCTTCATTGACATTCATTGACACTTTCTTTAAAACTTTTTTAGCGATAGTTTTTCTTAACCAATGCAAAAAATTGCTGTTCTTATTACTTACCAAAACATGTTTGTGAATTTTTGCTGTGAAAAGTAAACAATTTAATATGTGTAAAATTGGAAAATTAAGTTGCATTCTGGTTGTTTTTGAAAGCATCGCCAGATTTATCATTCACTTTTCTATGTTATAGAACATTTTTCCCTTATTTTTGAAAGATATAAAATGACACTTAATTTTTTATTTCACTCTGTTGTAAAGACTTTTTGAAACATTTATTTTTTGTTTGTTTACCAAAAACATCAGTTCTTTTTCAAATGTTTCGTAAATTGTCCAATTTTCATACTAAAAAAATTGTAGCTGAAGAAACTATAGTGCAATATGGTTTACTTTAATGTCGGTGCCTGATGATTAAAAATTCAGTTTTTCAAATAATTTTTTTCAAAATTTTTTAAAACAATTGCTATTGTTTTAAAAAAGATATCTTGACATCAGATAATTGTTTTGTAATTTTTCGTTGTTGTATCTAGAATATTGTCTAAAAATTTAAAAGTGGGCGGTTGATTGTTTTGGTTATTAAAAATAATTATATGTGAATGCATGCACGATTCGCGCACGTTCCCTGACTTAAATCATCATAACTGTGGGAAAAAACATAAAAGGATACTAGACATATAATTAATTCAATTATTTTTAGTTTACAAAATATTCGACCGTCTACTTTTAAACACTACGAAAATATTCCAGATACTACAGTGAAAAATTACAGAAGAAAATCTTTGGATTTGGAAATGCCCATTTTGAAATATTACTAATTGTTTAAAAAAATGTCGCAAAAAAATTATTAGCAAACAAAATTTTTAATCTTTAGATATAGAATTTAAAGTGAGCCATATTGAATTATTTTTTCTTAAGGTGCAATTTTTTTCTTAAAAAGTTGGACGAAAGATAAGAAAAATCCATATTTCAGATATTCTTTAATAAAAATGTTTGATAAAAAATGCCGGTCATTTTTTTCTTCTGGGAATAAGAGAAAAGACATTTATAACAAAAAAAAAAAATCTAGTTGTAAATCTGACATGGAATGACGCATTTCTTAATTCGGGAGACTTGAAACTTTTATGAGTGCTTGACTGTATATGAGCACATTTGAGAGTGTACAATATTTGCAGGTTTAATTATATTTGAGTTGTGTGTGTTATTCTTTAAAACTATAATAATGATATAGTATAATTAAGATTAAGAAAGGTATATTTGGGCCGGATTAGTTTTAATTTTTTATGTTGATTACTATTGATAAAAATCTGTTAGCGTGTAGGATTTCGATCTAATTAGAGAATTCAAGTAAAAAAAAAAACAATTTATTATTCAGGTTTCGTTAAAGAAATTAATTTTTTGTTTCATTTGTTTAATTTTATGTCCGAAATGTTTGTCCCTAATACGCCATACAGCTGACTTTTTTACATCTGCCACAAAATGGAAAACTTTATTTAAAGGTGAATCCTTTTTCCTTTTGATTTATAATGTTGATCCGCCAAATTAGATAAACGGTTTTGAATTAAAAAATTTTTAATCTTAATTTGAAATCGGCAACCCGAAAAATCCACGCGCACCGATTTTTAGCTTAAAAGAAGCATTCTGCCATATGGGATGCACAATTTTGAATTTATAAATAAAATAATGAACCTATCAGATTCGTATTTATAACAAAAAAAGGTTAGTTCTGAACTTGGCGATGCTTCCCAAAACGTCCTGAGTGTCCTACAGAATGCAACTCAATTTGTGGACATGCCCTATGAAGTTTAAGATTTCTAATTTCAATAATGCTGTAACTGCTCTTAATTATCTGCATCTTTGCTGAAAAATTTAAAAATGGCATACCAATTTACAATGGTATACTTTAAAAAATGTTGATGCTCTATTTCTTGTTGCAGGGTTAAGTTCACAATTCGAGTGTCTACCTAATGGTGCTCCTATTCCCGGTATTCCACGTTCCGGAATTCCTTATTCTCCAAACAGATATCATTGTCTTGAGTGGGCTTTTTTAAATGATGAGCCTTCTCTTCCTGCCAGGGCCAGGTCTCCTCCTGGCAGATGTAATATTTCTAAAAAGTCTCTTCAAACAGCAGAGCGTCCTCCTCCCGCCAGAACCAGCTCTCCTGCTAAAAATTATATTTCGAAGAGGTCTCTAGAATCAGCAGATCCTCCCCTTCGCCTAAAAGACAGGGCTCCTCTTGTCAGACATGATATTCCTAAGAGGCCTCTTCAATCAGCAGACTCGCCTCTTCAATCAGCAGACCCTCCTCTTCCCGTCAGAGCCAGGCCGTCTTCTGCAAGAAATTATATTCCTAAGAGGCCTCTTCAATCAGGTGAGCCTTCACTTCATGCCAGACATCGTTCTTTGCAGATACTTGGATTCGATATTGCTCAAATGGAATTTATTCGGCTTATTCCCTATATTAACCCACGCCAGAGTTTCAAAATTGGAAAATACACTTTTCCCATTGATAAACCACTTCAATTGCGGGGATTGGCACGTAATAAATTCAAGCCTATGCCAACCGAAGAACGAAATGTGATAACAACATCTACTGGTGATGTAATTGCAATAATGGAAGGTAATACAGTTCTTCGTGGAATATATAATTACGATAGAAAACGTGTTGGCATAAACATGGAAAGCGGCATGGTATTCGAATTGGATTCAGACTTAGCTGATGAAACTCCGTTAGGCCCCAGGAATCGAATCCCAAAGTCTTTTCGAATAATAAACATAAGAGAAATTCCTGCACACCATCAAATCATTTGATAATGTAAAACAAGAATATCATATTATTCATATGTCGAATTCGGATCTAACTTTTAGAAGTAACTGGTACTTAAAATATTCAGTACATTATATTTTTAATAGTTCTGATGTTTTGTAGATTTTTCAGCCTTTCTTTCTCAAAAATAGATCAAAATAGTTTTTTACTTCCTCAGAAAAATATTTTCTGAGAAATATTATTATTAGCTCGTAATAATTGACATATGGTTGTTTTAAAATAGAGGAAACTACGCTGCAGTGGATAAAAAAAATTCACAGCATTAAACTGCATCTTTTGTTATACATTCTTAAAGTCAGTTGACAGTTCTGGTTATATACATTAACATCTTTTTTTAAAAATACAAAATTTTATTTTTTTCTAAAACTATAGGTACTACATAAGAAAAAAATGTTAAGAAGGTAATTCAAGTAAGATATAGAAATTTACAGAGACTATTATCTATAAGAATACTGTCATATGATGTTGCTAATATTATTGTTGTATAAAAGGTGTTAGCATTTATTACAGTACAATTGTTACTTTTAAGAAGACCCAAAAAATTAGTTTTTTACTGAAAAATACTGTAATAGCCACACATTTGTCTGGTAATAATAAAACTACAGAAAATATTGTGCAATACGAAATATGGATTATTTCACCGTTAATACATATAGTTTGTAGAATTCCTTAAGTGGTTTATCTATTAATGTACTTTCATAAAAATGTATTTTAATAACAGTTGTTTGCGCTTGCGATCAATATAAGAGATCATAAAATAGCATGACGTAAATTTCATGAACCTTGAGATAACGCTGGATCAACATGAGGTTTGATACGTAGAGTTTACACAGTATTATTATATTCTTGATGTTAAAAAAATTTAATTTTTTCTTGTTTGTATATTATTTTTCTAATAATTTTACACCTTTTTCTAAAATAACTGTTGAATAATTATTATTGCAGCTCATTTTTTAATCACTTTGTTATTCACAATTATTTAAATATTTAATCTTTCCAGTTGCTTGAGGAGAAAAGGGATTCTTTTACTGTTCAGGTCGCGCATAATGCATGTAAACAAATTTTGAGGGTATCCCTAAGCCATCTTTCTACTTACATAAGTCACTTTGAGTAAATAATATTGAATACCTAAATTTTTACTTTTTTATTTTCTGCACTGCAAAAATTATTACTGGATCCAAGGAATTGTTTATCATTTCTAAGGTAATAAAATAAAAATATGTTTACTTCGTAATTAATGTTTCTTTAAGTAAATAGACTTTGTTTACAGATGAATAATTTTTGCGATTAAAGAAAATACTTTTTTGAAATACATACATTTGCATTTCGTTCAAATAAGTGTTTTTGACTAAACATTTGGGTACATTTTATCTAATTATAAATTTACGTTGTTAAAAAAACATATTAAAAAAAAAGATTCATAATATTTATTGGAAGAAACGTTTATTCAATTGAATAGAAATTAGATGGACCATTGTATATAAATATTTCTTTTGCTAGTACGGGGTTTTTATTTAAAACTCTCAGTAGTTCAAGAATAATGCTGTTAGGTATTCTTAGTGCAAATAAAAGTAAATATTAACATTAAAATAATTGTAACTCAAGTTTTTTTTTTCAATTTTCTCGAACAAAACAGCAAGGAGAAAATTTAAAATTTAGCTTACTATAAAAGTGTTTAACAACATGATAAAGTACAATTCAAGTACGAAGGAATTTGTTCTATTCAAGAAAAAATTGCTGTCGGAATCTTATCTTTTATCTAATTATAAAGTTTGCCTCGAATTTTGAACCTTTTAGCTCATTAGCAGGAAATGTAAGTATAAATGCAACAAAATCGTTTTGTTGAACCAACTAAATTATTTTATTAGAGCGCTTGGTTAAACTAACCAATAATTTTGATAGGCACAAAAACAATTTTTTTCAGTGTGAACAAACTTATTTGGTCAAATTGCCAAATATTTGTTAGCCTAATACATTGATCTTTTAGACTTGATATTAATATTGTAAATTTTACAATATAGGTTTGCTTAACGAACCAAATATGTTTAATTAAAAAAAGTTTTTTTTTTCGATTGAACTAAACTTTGGTAAACTTAACAAAATAGTTTTGTTGGAACAATAGAATTTTTTCAATCAGCAATTATTTAGTTGAGAGAAACATTTATTTTCTAAATAAGCTACAACATATTTTCTATATGAAAAAAAATCTAGACTTACTTTTGTATATGTTTTGAGAATTTGAGCGAATTAATGCAACGAATAAAAATATCTACACATAATTTACCTTCAAATAGACCTACAAGAGATCGTAGGCCTTATTCATCTAAAATCTGTTCGGTCGCAGCGTCATCCATTCTAACATTTTTCGAAGCAAACACAACTATTTTTCTCAACTTAAAAATTTTTTTCTCAAATTAAAAATGATCGTATCAAAGTCTTAAAAAAGTATTTTTATGCTTCAAGTTTTTATGCTTTAAGATATTCTAGCGAAAAATTTTCGGACCTATATGTTCCGCGCAATTTTAAATAGTAATGTGAAAGTATCTTTTTGCCTAAAAAATAAGTAAAATAAACTACAATGGTGAAAAAAAGGCTAATTATAAATGGTGCAATACATATCGAATTTCAACACATAGTGCAGCAGTAGGTTTCCCCGTGTTTGTGCTCATTCATCACCATATCGGGTCCATTGGCTCGGACACAATGATAAGTCTGGATAATAAGGTCCCACTATAAAAGTTAATCTTTGTTTCATAGAACGAACACTGTAATGTATTTAAAAATGAATCTGTTCCCTTAAACCCCATAAGATTAAAGCATTTGTCAGTGTACGTTTTGTAAAATTTTGCCCGAAAATTTCAAATATTTCTGTTTTTGGAAACCGGATGCCCTTTTCAAGACAAATATTGGAGACAACACTGTTCCACTGAATGTTAATCTAAAATTCTGTGGTACTCCCTGTGGATAGGTTTTTAACTTTTTTGCTTTTATAATTCATCTATTGCTTCTGCCCTGATGTTCAAGGCATCGCTTGCAACTTGCAACTTGCAAATAAATAAATTGATATTCGTACAGATGTTTGTGAAAAATAGGGTTTGAATCACCTATTTACTGTGGTTCATTTCATGTTAGATCATTTTAATGCAGACGATTCTGCTCAACTCTTTAAGGTATGTACTTGACCATTTGATGAAACTAAAAGAATGTGTAAAGTTAACTAACTACAATTACCATATCTAGCATAACTATTAGACTCACTTTTGGCCACTGCCTAAATGTAATCCTCGTTTGCATCCTGTAGCTTTGTTGTCCCTATTTGTCCTCTGATTACATGCAATATTAGACATACATCTAGTTCGAAATTCATGTGGATATAATTGTAAAACTCATTTGTGACACGAACAACTTGCTGCAGTTTCTTCTTTAAGCTAGCGTAAAGTCTTAGGTCCACAATGTGTACAGGGTGCGTCAAAGATTCCCGCACACATATTTTTATGCATAATAATGGAAAATATTAATGTATTTTGAAATTATTTTACTGAAACACTTTGTATATATATACATAAATAAGAAATTACACGGACATCTCTAAATGTCCACAATTAGTAGAGATACAAGCTTTCAAGCGTTTTGGAAAATTATCGACTTTGGCCGTGAGCTCTTTTTCGGTTATGTGATTCCAGATATGAGAAAGGTCGAGTTTTAACGACTCTATACTGGTATAGTTATGAAAGCACACTTTTTTCTTTAAGATAGACCACACTAAATAATCCAGTGGATTCAAAACCGGTGAATTTGATGGATATGCATCTTTTCCCCAAATAGCAAGAAACAACCTTTCGCAGAGCTGCTTCGTCGCTTTCGCGCCATGCGCTGGTGCCCAGTCTTGTTGAAAGGTAAATGGGTTTTAACCAAAGTGTGCACGTGTTTAAGGATCCAGGAAAGCCTTCAAGATGTTATCTTGATAATATTTTTGGTCGATGTTCACTCCTTTTATTACAAATACCAATGGAGCCTTTCCTGTTGCACAAATTCCCTCCCAAACTATCACTGAAGCAGGAAATTGTGATCTACTGACTGTTCTTACTTGTTTAGAAACCTATTTTCTATAGAAACAAGAAACCTATAGGCAAGAATGACCGATCATTTTAAAGACTATGAGCTCGCTAAATAGTAAAAACTTTTTCATCAGCGATCAAAACATTACGATGTCGTCCAGCTTCGGCCAATCGTACCAATTTTTTTGCATTTCTGCAAACGAGAGGCTTTCATTTTTCCTTTCAACAGGTGAGCTGTTTGCAGTTTGTAAGGATAACAATTTAGATCATTTTTGACGATTCTTTTAATACTGGCTCTACTGCATTTGAACTCTTTACCCATTTAACGCAAGTAACGCTCTGCATTTCGAATCAGTCGCTTCTTCATCTTCTATCGGTTATCTGGAGTCGCACCTAACTCACGAAATTGGCGTATGGCATCATAAATTGTTCTACGCGGGATATGCAGCAATCTTGAAATTTCACTTGCTGACTTACTTTGCTGATGCAAAGAAATTATAGCTATACGATTGGCTTCTTTGCTCATTATGGATTTTAAAACACCTGAAACAGATCTTAAAATGCAAACTTAATGGAAAATACTTAGGGAACCCGAATATAATATCCAAATTAATGATTTCTCAACACAATTCCGAGAAACTCAGGCGCAAAGATTGTGCGAGAACTGTTGACGCACCCTGTAGAAGATGGATCCGTTAAATAACATTTTTGTTATAATGTTCTATGAACCATGAGACATGATATTCCGTATTTTTCTTAATCAATTCAACGATAAGCAGAATAATAATGCTCTAAAGAAGTTTTCCTCTAAGTTCCTGAAGCATCTTCGCACGACCTGAGAAGTCGATGAATGAAAAACATTTGTGCTGAAGAAGCTAGTGGAAAAAGTATGGACCATGCACTGAAAAAAATGGATATCTGCCGTCAGCATATTCGAAATATCGAAAATATCGATAATCAGAGTCATATATATTGATATTTGATGTCGATATTTATAAAACAATATATGAAACCTAATATCGATATTTTATCATAATTTCGATGTTTTTTTTTTCTGGTAGGTATTCGTTTTTCCGAAATTTCATTTGCCCTGATGCATATAATTAATTTGTACATGTTAAAAAACCTATTTTTGTGGTTACAAGTGTTCGTACCATCGTTTGATTTCTATATAAATTTAAATGGTGCGAATTATGCTTTAGTAATAGAAACTTAATATTGAAATGATTGAAAAATAATTAGATAACTGGTTTTTAAATGTTCTTTCGTTCAGACAATTAATCCTGGTATTCCAAGGTCTTAAAATTATACACCTTTCTCGGGGAAGTTTGGATGAGAACTAAAATTTAACACACCTGGATGGTTTTCTGAATTCCGTAGTGTTCTAATAATTAGAAGTGGTAGTCCAGATATTGAAAATACATCAACCTCGAGTAAATAGAGTTAAGAGAAGAAATTTGAAATACATGGATTTTTCTTCAACAGTCTAGTAATTCCAATTATTAAACCTGGTAAAGCAGGTGCTAAAATCTTGACCTGGACTACCAGGTTTTATTATTAGAATAAGAGGAACTTTAAAAACCCACCAGGGTCTAAAAAATTTCAGATCCTAAACTCACTTCCCCAAAGGAGATGTGATTTTAACACCTTGCCTACCAGGTTTCATCATTGAAAATGCAGGGCCTTTTTTAAACTTTTCGGACACCTTAAACTTCAGTTCTTAACCCTACATCATCGAGGAAGAAGTATTTTCAGTACCTGGACTACCAGGTTTAATTAATAGAACAAGACAAGACCTTTTTCTTCTTTTTTCTATTTTCGCCATCGTTTTTAAAAGCAAAAGCAAATTTAAATGACAACAATTTATCAAAAGGATTCCTAGCTTCCGTTTTTACATCGATTTTCACCAAATTAACAAACACAGATCTCCTTTATCTTTTATTTCTATATTGCCCGTAAGTCTAGGGATTGCCCGTAAATCTAGGGACCATTTTTTTTGAGAGAGAAAAAGTACTATTTCTATTCATGTAACAATTTATTTCTTAACAAATCAGACTCTAAAACTTCCATTGGTTGAGAAAAACAAATATAAAATCTGTATCCAATAAGAATGCTTATTCCCGTGGCTTGGATCAGAACAATGGAGCAAATAAGGCATAAAGTTTAATTTATTGAATGAAGTTTTGGACGTTTTTAAGACTAGAGAAAAATATATATTTTTGTTTACAAACGCACTTCCTTTAAGAGCTTTGAGAAGAAGAATCAGCATGAATGAATAGTTCTAGTTAACTATTTTGCAACCTTAATAACACAAATCTGTTTACATTTTTCAAAATTATTCCTCTAATCAGAACAAAAAATATCGAAAATATCGATATTTTTTCGATATCCTATCATTATTCGGCATGCTAGATGGTTGTTCTCCGCATCCTAGTAGTATTATAAACCGAAATAGCTTCGATAGGTGCAGCTAGTATCTAGATAGAAATGGATGGAAAATATTCCAGTATTTTGGTAAAGCAGACCTAATATTAGTAAATGATTTATTGATTATTCTTGCGTCATTAATTGAATATTTATGTTATAAATCCATACATAGTTATTATTGAATTTTGAGGGGAGATTACGAATCCGTGGCGACAAAGTTTCATTTTATTTTTCTTTAGAATTTTTTGCGAGAATCACGAATCTAAAAGTTTTAAATCAATGTTTAGAATAGAGTTTGATATATCGATTTTTTATGTAAAGTTATTGAGTTTCAGTTTTTATTCATCTTATTTCTTATAATGTATTTCAATAGGATTTTTAGCGAAAAAAACAAATCTCAATTTTTTAAATCGATACATCTTATAGTTTTGAAGATATCGAAGGCATTCTGCGACTGGTCATAGAAATAATGAAAATTACACCCCTGTCCCTTTTCCAACGCCTCTTAGGGGCGGGAAGGTACCACTAATTATGGTCATAGACTGGTCGATAAATCGCAAACTGTTCGATATATCAATTTAAAACTTTCAGATTTATGCTTTTCTCTAAAAATCCCATGAAAAACCGCATTAAAATTTGGTCTTCACGGATATCGTAATCTTTCAATATTCTAAAGGGTAAAATAATACATAAAATTTATATAATTAAATATTGCGAACGAATGGTGATCGAGCTGGTATAAAAGTATTTGGAAGATTTGGCAGCTCTATGGTATAGCAAATGGCTGATAAACATTAGAGAAAACTATATTCTAAATAATATATTCTTTTCTGAATATATTTTGCTGATATAAAACAGATATTTGAAATATAGTTTCAACTCGATTCAGATAATATTAGGGACTCTTAATAAAAGTTACAAAAGCGTATTTTTTTCTTATGGGAAATACCTCATATAGGGCTTATGGTACATCTAAATATCATTTTTCTATATATTTATTTTTGTGTGAATTCGAATAAATTTCAGGTGGGTATTTATATAAATTATAAAAAATATATTTTTTAGATCACCCTATTGAACAGTCGCTAAACTGATGGTCGGTTTGCTAATCTCGTATCGGACTGAATAAATAATTTTTTTTAGGTGAGGAAATTGTGTGAAAGCAAGTAAAAAAATACATCATCTGATTGGGTTTTCTTGGTATTTAAACATTTTATGTAAAGCTAAACGTAAACACTGGGGAGGTATATAATGATACGAAAAATAGGATTAGAGCATGAAAAGAGATTTTTGAAATTTCAATCGCGGTTATGGATAGTAAGCTAGAGACTGGAGTGTTGCGAGGAGTTAGGGTAGGAGGGCTTACAATTTGCTCAATCGCTAATGCAAATGATGTAGTGTTTCTAGCAAAAAGCAAGGAGATGTTAAAGAAGAAGATAAAGTGGATAATAAGATAATTGAATAATAATTGGTCAGTGCAAAATACATGAAAGTCTAAGGTTATGGTGTTCGGGAAAGGAGGTCGAAGGGTTAAAAAAGAAGAGTGGAAGTGGAAAGAAAAGTTGATGAAGGAAGTAATAGTGTTTGTGTAGCTGAGTTTCTTTTTTTGAAGAAATAGGGGAGAGAATGGTCATATGAAAAAGAGAGTGAGGAGATTAAATGTGATAATGATGCAGTAAATAAATTGATAGCAGATGATTCTACAAGGATGACTACATTTTTCAACTTTCTAGTGATGAGTGTAACTATTTTTTGGAGTAAAGGTGTGGCGGTAGAAGGAAAGTAATAAGGTAAATAGAATATAGGAGATGTATTTTAATTGAACACTTAGATGAAAAAGGAATACACCTAAATGTATTGTCGGAAGGCAGACAGAGTAAACGAGTTTAGGGATTCTTAAAGGGAGTCGGGCGTCTTAGTACCAGGAGACATGTTTGGAAGGCAGGCTCTAGTAAGGTTGCGTAATAAGGGGAGAAAGATGTATCAGGTGGTGAAGAAAATTTTAATAGAGAGAGAGAGAGCGACAGAAAGGGAGAAAGAGAGAGAGATAGGGACAAGGAAGCAGAGGAGTAGAGAATAAGAGTTTCACGGTTTCATAGAAACTATGGGTGGATTATAGTCAGGAAGAGAGAAAAGAAGAAGAAAAAAAGAAGAATTAATTATCTAAAGATAGTTCAAAGCAATCTTAGAGGCAAGTTACACCTAATGGTATTCGTTCCCAAGAGTTGCGTAAGTAGAATATAGTGCCATCAACCGTAAAAATCTCAATTTGATTATGAAATTATTTCATGCTGAGTTTTTCTTCTTCATGACAAGCTTGACGCATCTAACTTATGTCATAAATTACTTGTGTAGCGTATGTCTCATATAAGCGGACGACACAGTTCAATACCGACTTGTTGCATTGTTAGTCGAGTTCTTCATAATTGCATTATTCAGTTGTCCCTATAATTAGAAAGTATGAGAATTGTTCACATTTTTGTCTTATCTTTGGCGTTAATCCTCAATTCATGTGGTGAATATAATAATATCTTATATTTATATCTCTAGGTATATCTTTCTAAGCAATATGCGAATCAGATTTTATGCGATTCATTAGAAAATCTATTTTAATGTCTTTTTGTTTCTAAACTTGATTTTAATTCGTCTGCAATAGGAAAAATATTATTCTGAATTTATTTCCCGAGATTCCATAAGGCGTGTGTTATTAAACTAGAACTTGAAAGGTTTTCCTATTTACTCGGAATCTATACAAATTTTAAAATCAGAATGTACTTTTTGTCAAGGGGAAGAGGAAATTTCTGCGATTTCCGTCCATAAATAATATGTCTGTCATCTGAATATTTGTGTGACGTTTCATCTTGAATTTGACCATTTACCTATTATTGTACAGGCATAGAATACCTGTCGCGGAAACTATGCTTGAATCAAATTCATTATTTATTTGGTTTCAATATTTTTGAGAAGCAATCTCGAGGGACGGCTCCTAGCTTCTTTGATTTCTGAGGCCATTACTTCTGGCAAGAGAAACAAATGATAGGTACTTAACAGATAAAACATACAAAACTTAATTCTATTAGGAATTTAATAACGGCAAAATTTTTTTTTGTATGGGAATTTTATTATCATTGTTGCTGACGGGCGAGCCTATCTGTTGGTCTCCCGAACCGAATTCTCAAATGTTAGATTGAAATCGTTTTATTTCTAAACCAAACTAAATTCGGCCTTCAAGGCGGACAATTTTTAGGGTTTCAATTGAATTAAGAAAGGAAATCTAAGAATAAAAAAGCATGTTTAATTTTGTATTTTGCCCTGATGAGCGATATGTTATCACGACAATTAGAAACACATTCATAAAATTAAGTGTCCTCAAACTTGCCTCACCATATTCTGATAATTGGTTTATGACACCCTAACATACGATGCTTTAGTTTAAGAAAAATTAATTCCTCTTTTTCTTGTTGCAGATTTGAGTTTACAGTATGAGTGTATACCTAATGGCAACTCTATTCCTGGAGTTCCTCGTTCCGGAAGTCCTTGTCCTGCCGACAGATATCTTTCCCATGAAAGTTCTCTTTCTCCTACGCAGCCTAATATTCTTACTACGTCCCGATCTCCTCCTGCCAGACATTATTCTCGTGAACGCTCTCTTGCTCCTGCAGAGCCTCCCCTTCGTGTCAGGCCTAGGGTTCCTCCCACCAGGCGTCGTACTTCTCTCGTACTTGGATACGAACTTGAACAACTTAGATGCATTCGACTGATTCCACGCACGAATCCACAACGGATATTCGAAATTCGAAAATACATTTTTCCTGCCCAGAAACCAATTCATTTA
Organism: Druon quercuslanigerum; assembly: GCA_010014905.2. Taxonomy (NCBI): domain Eukaryota; kingdom Metazoa; phylum Arthropoda; class Insecta; order Hymenoptera; family Cynipidae; genus Druon; species Druon quercuslanigerum. The sequence goes on from JAAAKG020112988.1 coordinate 29,909, forward strand.
CGCGGAATGGGACGTCAAAACTTTAGGCCCATGCCAACCGATGAACAGTTTGTTTTAGCAACATCCACTGGTGACGTCTTTGCGGTATTGGAGAAAAACGCCCGTTTTCGGGGAATATATTCAATAATATATGAGACTGAAAAAAGAGTGAAAATAAACATCGAGAGCGGTGCGATTGGATATATGAGCCGAAAAGAATGCGATGAATCACCCTTGAGCACCGGTCACACAATCTTAAAGCATTTTAGAATAGTAAATGTAAATGACATCTATCCACACCATTAATTTAATCAAATCTTTTGTGTATTCATATATTTACTTTTTTTCTGAAACAGATAAAACGTAGTTTTTCTTATTCTCTTAAACAAATGTTACAAATAATTTACTGCCTTTCCATAAACGTCCCACCAGATGTTATGCAGAGAATTATACACTGAACGAAAAACACCTTTTTTTCTTGTCCAGCCAGTATTGTTCTTTAGGTAATTCAAACGCCTTTTAGGCTTATTATCCATCGTCGCTTTTACTATTTTTTTTTGCTTCAGCTAGAGCTTCTGCTGCACCATCAACTGCAAAAATGATGTTTCTCTTTGTCCTTAAATTTCTATTATATCTCAGGGGGAGAACTGCGCCTAATACTGTATTTAGTGATGCTAACTTTATTTTCACAAACAGCTGAGAAAGGTTTCTTCCACTCCCTGTACAATTTTTCGCGTCTAGTTTTTTTGCGCGGGATTTGAATCTACTGAAATTGTGACACATGCTAGTTACTATTTTTGCTAGAATTTAAAAAAATTTTGTATTATAATTTTCAAGCCCAGAATACCAAATCTAGAATAGCAAGTTTTTTCATTAACATGCTAAGGATGCTCCGACTCCGTCGGCCAAGAGAGAGTGTGCTGATCGGTTTTATCTGGCGGATTAAGGATATTTTTTAATTTCAGTCTGAAACGCTTATAGGTAAATGTTCCTGCAAACTTTATTTATGCATTGTCGGTTCTGTCTTTGACACTGTCATACTGTAAGCGCCAAATTTCATCCAAAAATTTATCGATCTTTATAACGCTATCACATTAAGAAGTCGATAACGAAAATAAGAAATGCACCGCATACGAAGTTGGAAACAAATTTTTTTAGTGTAAATGCGGCATAATGTTGAAAAATTTTTACTGCTCTAGTCATAAAGTCAATTTAGATTTTTAAAACTCGATAAACAAAGTTTTTGTAGGGTGATAATTGAACCGCCGGATCGTTGAACAGGATATAAAATATTTCTTAAAGAGTGGGGAAGCCCCCGAACGTCATTCAAGCCCAAGCGACTAGTGGACCCCCCCCCCCCCGACACACACAGTCCTTAAGAAATATTCTATATCCTGTTCTACGATGCGGCGCACATTGGGAGAAAAAAAACTGTGAAATTTTTATTTTGGCTAAACAGAAATTTGTTATTTAACAACAAACTCACAACTTTTTGTTGCAAAACTCTTACATGATACAATTTCTTCTAATACTTCAAAATTCATTAAAAAGGATATTAATCTATGTAAAAACTAACTAAAAATACTTTATTAGTGGGTAAGAGTAAGAAATTTTCTTTTAATTAATGTTATGAACAAATTAATTAACAAAAGTCATTTTTTCGTGACTTGCAACGATAAGCTAATTTTTACCCATAAATTTTGTATAAAGTATTCCAGATAATGATATGCACTTACAATAAGTTAATAAAAGCTAATGATTGCATATTATTATTTAAACAATGCTTGCAAACCAATGCACATTTTGAAAATTTTCTGATGAAAAGGCTTGATTTTTTTGTGTGGAATCAACTTCAAAAAAGTTTTTGCTAAGGCTCCTTGCTATCAAATTTTTCATAGAGACCAAAAAATGTTAATTATGTAAACAATTTTTATAAACGAATGCACATTTTGACCATTTTATGATAAAAAGGCTTGATTATTTTTGCGGAATAAACTTAAAATGTTTTGCCTAAGACTGCTTGCTATCATATTTTTTATAGAGACCAAAAAATGTTAATTATTTAAACAATTATTATGAACAAATGCACATCTTAACCATTTTTTGATGAATAGTTAAAGCTTGAACCAAAAATGTCTGTGTAAATAAAACCAAGTTTGCACCCTGTGAACTTCTACCAGAAGTTTTTCCAAACATTAAAAAAATAAAATTTTACGATTCATCAAGAATTAGGTGCTCACTAAATTTTTGTCCATTTTCGGCAAAAAAAACCTTGCTCTCATATAACAGGTCACTATAAAAAATATCACAGAAAGGCTTCTTTTTCAAGATATTCCACATTGATTAAAAAATATTAAAGCTTTTCATGAAAAAATGGTCAAAATGTGTATTTGTTTATAAAAATCTTTTAAATAATTATTATTTTCCGTCAATAATAAAAATATGATAGCATAGATTCTTTTGCAAGATGTTTTGCAATAATTCAGCAAAACAATCTAGCCTTTTTATAAAAAAATGGTCAAAATGTGCATTTCTTTATGAAAATTGTTTTAATAATTAACATTTTTTGGTCACTATAAAAAATATGATAGCAAGGCCTCTTAGGAAAAACATTTTAAGTAGATTTCGAAAAAAAAATCAAGCCTTTACATAAAAAAATTGTCAAAGTGTGCATTTGTTTATAAAAATTGATTGAATAATTGGCAATCATGAGCTATTCTAAACTTATTGTGAGCGCAAATTTTTATGTGAAATACTTTGTACAAAATCTACGGTTAAAAATTTGCTAATTATTGCAAATTACAAAAAAATGACTGATAGAGGAAATTGTATCATGGAAAAGTTTAGCAAGAAAAAGTTGAATGTTTCTTGTTAAATAACAAATTTCCGTTAAGTCACCATAAAAATTGTACAGTTAAATATTATACCTAAAGCCTTTCGCTCAATTCTAAAAAAGAAAAATCCAAATTCGTTTAAAATTGCACTGTCAGCCGATTTTTGACCAAAAAATGTGCTTTTCCTTCCATTGCCTGGCGAGGACTTACGTCTTGTCATTAAAGTGTTCGCAATTTTGTTAAATTTAGCGTTAAGCTTGTTGATAAAACTGATCATTGAAATCCGATCACGGTATTTTAAATTTTAGTTGCAAACACAACTGCTCCTAGAAAGGTGTATTTTAAACACCTGGACCACCGGGCTTACCTTTTAAAATGATGGGACCTTCTAAAACCCATCTGAAATTTTAGTTATGAACTAAATTTCCTCAAAAAACGTGTATCTTAAGCACCTGGTCTACCAAGTTTACTTATTTAAATAAAGAGACTTTAAAAATCAGATCAGGTTGAATTAAATTTTACTTATGAATACAAATACCTCGAAAAAGGTGTACTTTGAACACCTGATCTATCAGCTTTACTTCTTCACCAGACCTTCTAAAACCAACCAGCGTGTTTTAAATTTTTGTCACAAACACAACATCGTCGAAAAAGGCGTTTTTAAAATACCGGGAATACCGATCTAACTTCTGAAACTGATGAGAGCTTTGAAAAACCATAAGAGTGTTTTTTTCAGTTACGAATACCTATTCCTCAAGGAAGATGTACTTTAAATTATTTACGCCATCAGTCAAATTTTTGTGATCTTAATAATAATGCCTTATCTTTAGATTAAGCACTTCATGCAGAATAATATTTAAAAAACACCTTCCTTTTGTGTTTAACTTTCGAAAACTCACTCTTTTCCTTCTGTTCTCATACTGATGATAGAACGCCCAGAAGTCCTATTCCTTAATTTTTATTGATCCTTTAAAGCAAATCATATTAAGTTAAAATCTTACATCCAAATAGCTGGAATAATTTGGTTCTCCGAGTTTAATTCTGTTTGGATATAGCATATACGGTGAAATTTTTGAGCAGACACCAATTAAATTTACGCAGAAACCAGTGGTGTTAAATGCGAACTAGCATTTATGATAAGCATTAAATAACTGTTGGTATGATAGTTGGTATGGTATTGGTATGATGGTTGTTGGTATTTATAAACTCATAATAGTTAGCTAGTTCAATTTTATAATTTTAGATTGAAATTTAAGATATATTATTGTTGATGTTTTATTGCAGTTTTTACAAAAAAGAGTATTTAATCTTTTATCAGTTCGAATATGGTACTTCCTGAAAAATACTTTTTTAATGAAATGACGTTAAAAGTTAAATTTTTTTCAAATATTTTATTTTTAGTGCACTAATTTTTGAAAATTATTCTAATAATAATAAAACATTGTACAACATTTTTAAAAACTAAAAAATTAATTATTTCATTGTCAAAACATTAATTGTGTAAAATTATATAAGTGAATTATTAAATAATTGCCTTTCGTGAAAACGTATGTCTTGGTAACAATTTTTTTTCTGTGAATTGGTTTAAAAGAGTTTAAAAAAGGATGACGCACGTTTTATCAAACGTTAATAAATGCCTTTTTTTGGAGCCTGAGATAACGCAGATTTTACACTTTTTATTAGTTATTACTCTTTTTAATCTTTTAACAAAAACTCTGATTTTTTTATTCAAATTTTTAGTAACTTGAATACTATTTTAAAAATAATAGAATACATTATTTTTAAAATAATTAACGGAACTCATTTATTTTAATAATTTTATAATAATACATGTTATAGTGGATCTTTTATTTTTTCTACTTGCCATACTTCTAAATTCAGTGTTTTACCCATGCTTAATTTTCTTTCAGAAAATGTTCTAGAGTTATTAACATTTTTGTACTATTCTTTGTATCTCTATATCTGCTACTCATTAGCAATTAAATTTTCTGTTATTCATGGTACTTCTGGAAAACAAAAATTATTTAATTTTTTATTTCTTGTGATAATTCGCGAGTTGAAACTTCGTGGGATCCCTTATCCAATCTTGCTGTCTTGATTTTTTGTGACAAAAAGAAATATTTCTTTGAGATAAATTTAAAAATTTTTATTACGGAAAAGAAATGATTTCTTAAAAGTGAAGAAGCCAGTTTCTTTGAAATTGTTTTTAAGACCCTATGAAATACCTTCTCAATTTGATAAATACGTAATAAAGTAATGGATCACTTTGTTAAGCAATTAATTTATTTTTCTTTGAGTAAAAAAAATTTCAGATTAATAATTGTGGCGAGCAAATATTTATATTGTTTTTTATTTTGTTTTGAGTAAACAATTCGTGCATATCCAATTCAAAGAAATATTTTTGTACTTGCTTTAATTAAACATTTATTTTAGAGAAAGGAATTTTTTGTGGAATTTAATGTTTATGAAATCCGTTGGAATAATTGTTTTTTAAGATCATGACAGGAAGTTATTCGTTCTCAATAAATTTCTCTTTCGGTAGCAAATTTAGATACTTATTCTGAATAATACGTCGCGTACTAAGATCATAGAAATTAATAATAAAAATAAATAAATAATAAAAAAATTCACTTCTTTCCAAGAAACATTTGGTAAAATTTAATGTACGTACACTTCTTAAACACAAGCATTTATATCTCTCTTATTTGTTGTAATATAAAAAAACGTTGTTTCGCTAAGTTCGTATATCTTTAAATTAAGTAAATTTTCTTGGATTCAAGATTTTTTCCCTAAATTACCATAGGTTGCATTATAAAAAGCATCTACAACTGACGAATTGGACGACACATTTCCAAACAGAAATGTGTTGAATATTCACTTTGGTAAAAAAATTAACTTCTAACATAAGGATTCTGAAATATTAGGCTGTCACCATTCTAAACTTAAGTGAAATTTTTGCTTTAATTTATTTTCATTTTTAAATGTTCCAAATAGTCATTATAGTAGACACTATATAAGTTTTCTATTCAAATGCAGGATTTTTAAATATAATATAAACTGTTACATCAGTTTTCAAAAATTTCAGACCTTGAATTTTCTTCCTTAGACTGACGAAATGTCAATAACTCTGAAAAATAAGGTTGATGCAATTAAAGCATTTCTGTCATGAGATAACGCCTACAGGACGCATTTCTTATATAAACAGAAGTAGAAGAATCATTCGTTGCATTGTTAATCGAATTCCTCATAAACACATTAAAAAACTTTTCTCCTAATTACAAAAGATGAGGAATTCTCATTCTTTTGTTTTATTCTTGGCCACTATTCTCAATCCTATTGGTAAATATAATACTACAATATATCTATAATTACAAGCATATTTTTTAAGCAATGTGAAAATAACAATTTGCGCGATTTAATCAGCGTTTCATAACAATCGATATTGTATCCCAATCTTCATTTGACTTTGTCCAATATAAGTACGAATGTAATCCGAGTTTTATCCAGAAGGATCAAGAATGTCCGTATTTTAATAGACACAACTCGAAAGTTGTCCCTAAAGAATTTCAAAACAGAAAATAATTTGCCCTAAAGTGGAAAAGAAAATTCAAGCTATTTCGGCCTTTGCCTGGATCGGATACTAGACATATTTGCATGGAACAACTTTGCAAGAGCCTAGTTGTGCACGAAAATTCCCAGTGGAAAAACTGTGCTCCTGTAAATATTGTAAAATCCCAGTTGTGTATGTCAAACGGTACATTGGCACATCCGGAAGCTTACAAGAAGCTCACATCCGGAAGTTTAACAGACTGCTTAAGATACCCACAACTGTCCAGTTAGTTTGTACAATTGTTTATTATTACCGTCCAAAAGACTCTGACGTAGAGGAAAAGGAAACCAATCTAAAAGAATTCCAAAAAGATACAGAACTTAGGTATGCGATTTGATCAGACAGTCGCCGGAATTTACAACTTTCTAAAAAAATATTCCAAAAAGTGGTATGTGCTCACAGAAAATGATTTCCAAGATTATTTATAGTATATTGTACACCACTGAAACAATTAGGTGTATATTCGAAAGTGTATGTTTTTCGTGTGCAACGGCGTGAAAATAGACACAAGTCAACAAAGTCCCTCTCCGTCATAATTATATGCAGGGTGTCCCAGAGTCAAGTGTCTAAACTCAGGTGGCTGTACACAAATAAAGAAAATAAATCAACAATTCTTGTTGCAAAAACCCGTTTAAGCTTTCAAGTAAAAAATATTTTAGCTAGAACATGAGGATCACAGAATAATCATTCGCTCCTGATTGGTCCAGCCAAAATATTTTATAACTTAAGTACTGAAACTTTAACCTATTTTTTAAAATTGTGTTTTTAATTGACTTATTTTAATTTTATACAGCTATATAAATAAGCTACTCTTCAAATTCCTCCACACTTGCATAGTTTCTTCTATGTTATAGTAAATGCGGCAGAATATAATAAGACCATCGAAATTGGTGTGTTTATATAAAGAATACGAGGCAGAAAGTAATAATTAGATAAATCAACTTGACCGTGTGTATAGTTTTTCCATGAAGATACTAAAAATTTTGTATAATCTTCTATGGCATTTTTTCCGGGTTTCAATGTTCTATTCTAGCATATTTTTCTCCCCGAAAGTTCCTATCCTCATTTTATCCACATGAATCACAATTATCTTCTAATTAAAGCTTTAAACTAACCTACGGAAATTCTTCTATTCCGAACTCCTTTCTAATCTATCAAGAGTACTCACCAAGAATTGTAAACTGGATTAAGTTGAGATAAAGTTCTTGTATAGACACTAAGATCATCTATGTAAATTATATAAATGACCTCATATTTTTTATTTTCGAGTCTGCCGCAGAAGTGTCATTGTTAATAGCGAACTGCAAAAAATAATGAAAATAATGTAAGGTAAAATAAGACAGAGCTCATGGTGTTATCCTTAACATCGCCTCTCTAAAAGGTGACACTGTTAATTTTCACACAATGCTTTCCCATGCACCGTACAATGTGTCGATAAACATTTAAGTCATGCCAATGGTAAGCAGCACTGCTAGGATGCTGCAATTTTGTAGACACATATATCAATGAGCAGGTTTTGCCGACAACCTGCTACGCCTTCTTATAAGCAACTTTATTTGTACACCGCTCCCTACGCAGGTCCGATTTGTTTGAACAATTATACCATTTCGGATAACTGTGAAGATTTTCTACAGCGTTTTCAGACTGGTTTTTGGCCTGTAATTCTTAGGGTCATGAAAGTTTCCCATTTGCGTGAGGAGGAATGTGAGCTCTTCTAGCAATCAGTCCGAAATAGGGTCTTCTGACTTAAGATAGCAGGTGGAAATGCGCAACAAATTGTAGTGGGTTAAAGGAAGCAGTAAAATAGTATTTATACCACTTTACACAAAAATTTGGGCATTTATCCTTAGGTTTTATGAGGAAATCACATAAATCTTTGAAGATATTTATGTCCTTTGGTTTTTTATTTAATGGATGTTGGACTTGGTAAGATTATCTCTAAAATGCCTCGACCTCCGCTGGTTTGGGTGGTCGGTTGACAGTTAATGGAGGGTCTTGGAGGAGTCTATATGGCTCAAAGAACAATATTAATTTTCTCTAACTTATCTCCTTCTGCTTTCTAGACTTCTCCTCATGATTAGCAGCTTTGACGCGTACTTTTTGAATGGCTTATATATATATATATATATATATATTTCTTTCGGTCTTAAGATCAGCCGCTAGTGTTGTCTAACATTTGGCGCCTGACAAAGTTCTTCTTGCATCATAAACACGACAACTAGTGGTCCAGGTTTCAGTTTCTTCCGAAAAAATCTTCACGAAGCGCGTCATTTTGTTTAGCCAGTTTTTCAGGTTTGAGAGAAACCCGGATTTTAATATTTCTGTAGGTATTTAATCAATGTTTTTTCTCTATTGGATGCCTGCCCACGATTGGTATGACGGTTGCCCCTACTTCTGTGTGGCAGACTTGTTCTGCCTGTGGTGGAGTAGACCCGCCGCTTATATCACCACTTTTCTTGACGTGATCGGTATAGTATTCCGAAAATTATATGAACTGTACGAGAGATCTAGCTGTTTATCGCAACACAGATCATTTAGTTTCGCGAAAATTAGCTGAGAAAACTTTATCCGAAATACTTGGTTAAAGTAATTGTATTTGTGATCGGTGCGCTCGGAATAGCAAAGCTATTACTGTTTTTTAATCTTCAAATCCTACTCATCTTTGTGGATGCAGGAGAATGTCATCCTTAGCTCGTTTCGTGTAATGAAGACACACGAGGGCGCCGGCTTGTGGTAATTTCAATAGGCCCTGTGACCACCCATCTTAAAGTCATGAGACGTGACCAAATCATTGTTTATTGCGGTTCTTCTAGAAGCCAGTGTAATTTTTAGATCAAGTTTTCTACCATCAAGATAAGAACATTACAAACAGTTGATAAATATATTCACAACTCTTAATGTACCTTTTAGCATTATGCAGCGTTGCTGCCGGGAAATAAGAACAAAGCGGAATAATTGTCATTTGATCTTTTTCTAAGCATAAACAAATTAGCTAGAACATAAGTCGGTCTTTTGAACTCGCCGCTCATAGTCCCGTACTTCTGACGAATCACCTATATTGAGTTAGGTTTCTTAATTTAACACTAACAAAAATTTAATCCTCTGTTCTGTGTTACAGCGTTGAGTTTACAGTCATATCATTTACCTGATCCTCGTGTTCCTCGTTCCGGGAATTCTCATTCTCCTGACAGACGTGCTTTTCCTGATAGAAGTTTACTTCCTGGTGAGCCTTCTCTTCGCGTGAGGACAAGCTCTCCACCTGCCTCTTGCATTAGGCATCAATCCTTACTCATACTTGGATTTGAACTCGAACAAATGGGACTTATTCGGCTTATTCCCCGCATCAATCCACACCGGCGATTCGAAATTAGAACATATACTTTTCCTGCAGGCAAACCAATTCATTTGCGAGGATTAGGACGTAATTACTGTAAGCCCATGCCAACCGGAGAACAGAAAGTATTAACAACATCCAATGGGGACGTTGTTGCAATTCTGGGAAGTAATACAGTTCTTCGTGGAATATATAATCACAATGGAAGACGACGAGTGGGCATAAATATGAAAAGTGGCGCGATATTCGAATTGTCCCAAGAAATAGTATTTGAAACACCATTAGGTACCACTCGACCAATCCCAAGGAATTTTAGGATAATAAATGTAAACGACATTCCTGCAGACCAATAATGAATTTGAAATAAATTTGAACCGAGAATATATATTATTATTTTTCACTTACTTAAACGATTAAAGGCTATATCAACATTTTTCCCAAAATTTACCAGTGACTCATTTCTATACAAGTGCGGTTTTCTACAGAAGGTCTGATCATCTGCGCATTCGCAAATATTGGTTGAAATATAGTTAAGAAATATTATTGGTTTTCATATTCGTAAACTGTCTCATGGAATTTCATCTATGATTCCTTCATTAAGGCAACGTGTACCTTGGTAGTTGAAGCACATTGCGGAAATGTATAACATAGCTTTTACGAATCAACAACGTTTAGCACATTCTATTTTGCAGAAACAAACGACCGAATTCATTATGTTAAATCGAGCTGTCGCCTCAGTAGTGTACACTGGTAATGAACTATTTTTGCACTTCTCCAACCCCACAGTTCTGGTTCTGAAATTTTTTTTTAATAATTGAATTTAATAGTTAACTCTTCAAGAGTATTGTAGAGAAGCTTCGAAAGTTGAAGAAAGCCCAGATAAAGATAAAGCCTTACTAAAAGAAGTCACAAATTTGTTGAAGCATACATATCTGTATTTTTTAGCCTCGTTTGATATGGTTTAGCTTTGTACACTGCAAGAATAAAGTGCTCTGTAGCAGCTGCTTCATCACCGTGAGTAGAATTCGAGTTACTAAACGTTATTACAAAATCATGTAAGGATTTATTTTTAATAAGCAAAGTAATTCTTTTAATTTTTCAATATGCGGAAACGTCAAATGTTGTATCGCACCCACTACATGCTTGAGCAAAAAGTGGATTCCTTACTGTTTTTTTTTAAGACTTAAGCTCTTGATAATATTTGGAATTAGAGTCCTCAGATTCGATATCCACATCCGGACCAACTACAACTGTTTTATTCCGATGGATTGATTGAATGCAGCCTGCACGATTAGCTCATCGGAAGATGGCGATGAAGAGTTCCTAATTCAAGCATAATATCAAGCCTTCTTATGCTTTTACAATCCAAATAATTCTTTAAAGTAACAGTTCGATATTTTAAAAACTAGTTCAATTGCTATATCCGACATTATTTTAGATTAAAATTGGTAAAAATCCAATTTTTCTTTACCATTATGTACGGTGAAATTTTGGCTCATTTTGAAGTTAATAGAACGTATTTAAAAAAAATTTTATAGTTTATTATCATTATTACGAACAAATTGAATGAAAAATAAAAATCTTTATTAAACTATAAAAATGTTATCAATATTAAAAATTGGGGTGAAAGCTATCACAGGTTTCACATTCAGACCCTTAACCCTGCCGCTGGGGGGGGGGCATTGTTTCGGCCAAATCGTGCGCTGGCTGTACAGTCTTCTTCAAGAAGATGCTAGGCTTGGACTGCGAACCCTACGTAGCACCCACCATCGCGATACAACAGGAGCGAGAAAGAGAAACACTAGCAAAAGGAAAAAAAGGAAAGACAGTGCGTCTTTATCATCTTTCTATATTGAACATTGAACAGTTTGGTTGAAAATTCATCACTTGTGGAAACTGAAACAATTTTTTGTTATAAATTAATTTTTTATTGGTAAAAAATTCCTTATTTTCTGGAAAAGAGTCAGGGGTTAGACCAACATTATTTCTGCGACCCGTGACAGGGATGCCTTTAAGGCCCCTAATATGTAGTACTGCACTGTCTTTCCTTTCGCGATGGTGGGTACTACGTAGCGTTTGGAGTCCAAACCTAGCATCTTCTTGAAGAAGACTGTACAGCCAGCGCTCGACTCGGCTGAAACAATGGGCTCCCTGGCGGCAGGGATAAGGGGCTGAATGTGAATCCTGTGCTAGCTTTTCCTTAAAAATTGTCATTTGATATAACTATGTTGAATCTGCTTTACAATAGCTGATCCACCATCGGAGAGCAAAAAGAAGAAAAAAAATCTCCCATAATCGTTTATCTCAATATAATAAGTTCTAGTGAGTTTTCATAGGTGGCGATTCTGAGTGGACGTCATGCTAGCGTCGTTACCCGTTTCAAGGAAGTTTAAGGCACATCAAATATCGTTTATAATATTATAGGTGATGACGTATAATGGATCTATCCATATCATCCCCAAAAAAAAGAATCAATCATCTTTTTACGTATCTTGAAATGAACTGAAACCAAAAAAAGTTGTTTGTTCTCGCAGTGTTTCAAGGAAGATGATTTATTTGTTTTTAGCTAAAACTGGGCATATAGCAACAGTGGCTTTTGAAGACCGTCGCACGTGACAACACAAGTTAACATGCAGCATGTCTAAAAATTGAATTTTTGTGAGAACAAAACGTCGAATTATTGGAACACCCTGCGAACAGCCCAGATTTATCGCCAAAAAATTTTTTAACGTTCCTGAAAATCAAAGATAAAATGAGCGGCCAACGATTTTGATCGCCTGAAGAAGCAGTTGAAGCAAAGAAAACACTCATTTTAAGCATACCAACTTCGAAAAGAATTAAGTGCTTTACTTATTGGATCCAACGAATGCAAAGGTGTATCAAATACCAATGCGAATATTTTGAGAAACAATAAAACCGTTAATTTTTTAATCCAACGCAAATCAGAATTTGTGTAATTGAGTGAGCATTTTATTCAAACTGCAATTTTCTTCCATATTTTGTTTAATTTTGTCCGGAATAATTAGATTTTATTTTGAATTTCTTCCCGAAGAATCCAGAATGTGTGTTATAGAAACTTTATTTCAAAATTTGTCGCTATTTATATGAAACTCGTATATATTATTCTATTAAACGAATTATTGACGACGTTTAAAATTATAAGTTACTGGTGACATTTTAAAGTACACATAAAGGTGGATAGAAAAACTTAGTTTTATAAATTGCAAGCCATACCATTCATAAAACTGGCCCACTGTGATACCCTTTAAGTCTGTTAAATGTAGAATAGATGGATTTAAATCTGAGTAACGCGCTTTAAATTTTATTTAATGTAGATTTTTATACTATTCTGCTCGACATATCCCTGCAAGTATCTTTATTTAATTATGAATATATCTACAATTTTTTACAATTTATAGACTTTTCTTTTTTTTTATTTATCTATATACCATATAACACTTTCTTAAATGTGTAAGTGCGGAGATAGGACAACTCTTACAATTTGGATAATTCTCAACTCTGCATGTTGCAATCTAGATTCAGAACTTAAGAAAATATTCCTTATTTCCTTATTTCGGTATGACGATCCAATTTAAACAAAGAAGAAATGATTGTAGTTTTAAAAAAAATCGTTTTATTTTCAACGCTTCGGTACACACTGCGGGCCTTCATTAGGAAAAAATTCCTTCTCTAAAGTACAAAGTGTTTTCTTTTTAAATACAATCAATTAAAAATGATGTGTAAAAACCAAGTAAATAAATAAATTTAAATAAACGTTGATGTTACATTTATTCAAAGAACATTTTAGTCTTTTAGAAATACCTTGAACATAAGGTAACTTAACCGGTTTTGTTTGATTGTATTAATCTAACCTTTTTTTCTGCTTATTCTCTTTGTGTGAACTATTTGAAATTTCGTGAATTCGCTGTTTTATAACACGTTGTATTAACGAAAGTGAAAATCTTATGCTGCAATAAAGTTACTTTTAAATTATCTGAATTTTATTTTCTAATTTTAACATTACTTAATTTTATAGACCCATCAATTTAACCTTTAATTAAAACAATTTTTTGACTGAACAAATGGTAAGAATCAAAATTTAAATACCGCCCAGATGACGACGGTTTCTAATATTAATTAGTTATCAAATCACCTTCCAACGTTTTAATAATCATCAAATGTAGAAAATTTAAAGAATTATTATTTTCAATTTCGTAAGTGATCTGTCCAGAATTTTCGATGCTGTTGAAAATTTTTACTACATCTAAAATTGTGTTGGTTGGTATAATTAAGAAAATATCATCAGCAATACACTGTATTATTAAAAACAGTCCTCCTTGCTACTAAAATTAGTTTTTTTTTATATTTTTATTAAGTTTGGATGCAAGTTCAATTTTTCTCCTATGCAATCCAAAGCCAAATCTAACGGAAATTATCAAACATCGAAACAACGTCAAGAGAAAAGTGTGTTTTGGGTACATTGATATTTTTTAATTTTTCTTTAAATTCTCAACTGTTTTTTACAAATGCGTTAGTGCTTCCTGAAATTTATTTAAAATTTTTGTTAAGAATTTAGCTAAATTTTACGTAGGAGAACCAACTGTTCAAACAATTAGTCTCCAATTAAAACCTAGTGTGTGTACTTTTGGTAAAGCATAGGCTTTGGCAACAACGCTAATATGTGTTTTGAATCTAATAATATACGAACAAATGACTAATCAATTATTTTTATTCAAAAAGTAAAACTTTGTGCAGAGTTCTATTGTATAGCAAATTATAATGATGTTTAAAGTATAAGTTTTGGTCTGTAAATTGTATGTACCTAAACATAAATTAACATTATTAATAATATTTCACAAAATATTACATATAATATCACATAAACTTATACTTTTTCATGCCAGAATTGAAAAAAACGTTGAAAAGAGTGTAAAACTATTTTCAGCAGTGCTTTCTGAAGATGAGAATGAAGTTTGTGTTCCTCTGTGTGTGACTTCTTCTAGGGCGATCACCCATTGTTGCATTGCAACTTACCTAACAATATTGCAAAAAGGTTATATTATATTCTAATATCAGATGGTCTACTTTAAAAAATATTTAATAATCATTTTCTTGTTGCAAAGTTTAGTTTACAGTTCGATAGTCGACCGAATCAGTTCAGATCCAGGTCCCTCCTTTAAAGATTTTCTTTTTTAATCATTTTCGGATATAAACTTGAACAAATAGAGGTTATTCGGCTTTTTCCCCACAGTAATGTTCAGCGTCGATCCAAAATTCTAAAATACACTTTCCCTAGTAAAACATCAATTCAATCGCGAATTTGTGCCTGTTCCAGACTAAGCACGATTAGTATGCACAGCATTAACTGGCGACATCATAGAAATAATGTAGAATAGTAAAATTAATGACAGAATGTAATCCTTTATCGATGATTGATCCTTAATGAATCATCCCCCCAAAAAAATAGACCTGATTAGCCAACCAAGTTCAACCAGTTTCCACGGTGGGGCGCTCTGGCCAATCACGGGCATCGTAGATAGTATACATTAGCACAACATAACCTGATACCTCAGTTACAGGTTACCCCGAAGAAGTGAATAGCAATGTTCACGAAACGTCGAAAAAATTCGTAGTTTTGTACAGGCTTAGAACCTGAAATATCTCTTTTTATCAATAATAAAATTTTTCGTGGAATATATAATTACAATGTAAGAATATGGTAAGGAGTACACATGGCAAGTGCATTGGTATTCAAACAAACCCTAGAATTAGTATTTAAGGCATCATTAGGCCCAGGTCATTTGATAAAAATTAATTTTAGAATAGTAAATATAAACGACATCCTTCCGTATTATTGATCTCATTTTTAAAAAGTCAAACTGAAATATAAGATTGTTTTTTAACCAAAGCAGAATGCATATGTAACAAGTAACTGCTACATAAAATAAAAGAGTCATTGTATTCTGGTTCTCGAGGCTTAAACTTTTCATTAATTTTCCAGATTCTCTTGTCCGGAAGCTGTAAAAATAATTGTTTTTTGTTCTCCGAAACAAATATTTCAATAGAGTAATTATTATTGAATTTTAAAGATTTACATGTAATAATCTTAAAATAGGAGAGGCCACCCTACAGAGGATAAGAAAGGATTTAACATCATTTGGTAATCGCATCCTTCTGCTAGAATTAGAAACTGTTTTCGTACTTAAATTATGTATTTATTAGAGTGGTCCAAAATAAGAATCAGTTTGAGTTCTCGTAAACATAAAAAACCTAGGGTAGTTAACAACTGCATTTCACAAGAACTAATAACTACCCATTGTGCAACTTTTTAATGCGATTTTCCTGCTTAACATAACACTTAGGCATTTCGCGTGAAGGTATAAGTTTCAGCCTTATCTGGGTGTACCACAAAAATTATGTTTATACAGCAGAAATATTTTTGGTAAACCTAGATATATTTATTAGTGTCATATAGAATTTGACTTCATCCGTTTTCATCTAATCTACACATTTCTGAAACGTTTGCACTGTTTCACAACACGCTGCAAGACTTCATGAAATATGCGTAAATAATTTGAGATTTCAATAGCAGAATGCTACACTCACCAGGCTTATTTGCATTTGTTAATAGAAACTGAAAAATAGTAAAATAGTACCTTTGGATTAACATAAAGAGTGAGATGATTACTTAGGAAGATATTGGTGAAAATCAGATGTAAATTCTTGCGTAAATTTCATTCATCACTTTCGTGAAATTAAAATTTTGCATTCGGAGTCACTTTTCAGACTTAGCAGCTAAACTAAAATATAAAAATATTTTTAGTTATACTATGAAAATTTGTCAAACCTAAATGTCATCTTCATTTGATAGAAAGTTTAGCTCATTTTGGATATTCTCATCATAAAGATAAAGTATTGGTTTTATGTTTTTTTTTAAGTTGGTTTTTTCTGTCGACGTTTCCGTCTTTGTCGCCGTTGTAGTCTGTAAATACGGTAGTAACAATCGGAAACTCCAAAAATTTATACTTTTGACTTTTTTTGGTAAATAGAATATTGTCAGAGTTATAGCATTTTCAACCGATGAAGAATGTTACTTTTTGAAAGCTCTACAAGAAAATCTGCAAGAAATCAAAAGAGCGACCACGTAGTGCAAAGTAAATAACTAATCGCGCAGGGTATCCTAAAAATAAGGGCGCGAAATCATATAGCTGTATAAAAAAAAGAATAAATGAAAAATTCCTTGGGATAAATGTATTGGAGTCTTAGTTAAACGGGTTAATTTGCTAGATTTAATTTCTTAACTCTTTATTTACATTAATTCAATGACAACAAAGAACGTTTTACACGAATTTAATTTTTAGGCGCACTATTTGGCGTTTTTTTGGAGGTAAGAACTTGGCACATTCAACGTAATGCAGTGCAATTAACGAATTTATAAGGAGAGCGTTTTTCTTCGAATAATGGGCAGTTGATAATTTAAATAAAAACCATCTTTTTCATAACTCTAACACTTTCTCCAGCCTTGAGAAAAAGAACTTAAAATAGTTCATCAAAAGGTAGTAATTACCTGCATGGCGCCAGACGCTTTCTAGGCCTCACTTCAAGTCACGGCGAACCAGAAATTTAGGACTTGTGAATAATCTCTTAAATAAATTTTCTAACCCAGCCGGCAGAGGGATATGTAGGGCAAGGAAACTCACAAGCAACAAACATTTAAAAGAATAATTGTTTAACATTTATTAAATAAAATAAATAACGTTAAAATAATTACGTTACAGTAAGTCTTGGACCTTTTACAAAGGTTGAACCAACAAATAGGATTTAGAACCCCGCCATAATAAAGAAAAGAAATTAAACAAGTAAAAAAAAAGAAAGACACTAATAACGGCTTAAACTAAATAAAGGTGACTTTGTCTCGATATCGTTACCCGGCCGAACCTAGATTTTTAGTATACATAAAATTTTACCTTTCCGAGAGGACTAGACACACTTATACACAATCTTATTTTGAAGGCACCACATATTGAACTCAGACACAAATAAAAGAAATAACACTTGAACCGATTTGGGTTTTGAACAATACAATCCGCCTGCGCCTAACAGAAGAAAACCCGGGAACAAATGACGCCTAACTTGAATCCTAGAATCAAGAGTCCCTCTGGGATGTCCCCTGGTCGAAAATTCTTCTCGTTATTCGTAGCTTGCACGTTTAGTCGATGGCCGACACTAGACTGGCGTCTTTCCTCATCCTGCCGCCCTTTCTTCCCTCTTTTCTGATATTTCGCCGACTTCGTCCAGTAGGTGCTGCCCTCAATGCCAGTAAAAGGTATTACAACTGGCCCAATGTGACTTGACCAGTTCCAGCGAATGTTGAGTCGGCCTGTCAAGATGGCGGCCACTGAATTCTGGCAGTCAGTTCCGCTCTTCCTTCCGGGCAGCGTGTTCGAAGTCGGTATAAGTTAAGACTTCGTGCATGGAGTGACAAGTAGTGCGGATAAGTGAAGACGAGTCAAGTGTTAATCTCTTTTGTAGGACCCTATGGTTAGTGTAGCCGTATTAATCCCTGCTGGATTTCTGTAGGCCAGAAAAATCCAGACTCAACGACTCAAGGCAGGACGTCACAACATTTTTGTCCCTGATTTTTAATTAAATGCTGACAACAGCTCTCTTTTTTTACACAGGTATTGAGAGCGCTATTGTACAGGTACTTTACTTTACTATTTCTATAAGATGAACCCCTGTTCCAGATTTTTTAAAATAAATATTTTCAAAATCATTCTGAAAATACATAAAATATAGAGAAACGGTTTTAAAAATAGAATAAAAGAAGAAATCTGCAAAAATAAATCAAAATTTATTTAAATTTGTATTTAAATAAAGAAGTAAACTAAATAATTAAGAAAATCAATTATTCAAGAAGTTTAAAAGTTATTGAACCTAAAATACAAAATCTTTGTCAAGGAATCAAAAAATATAATAAAATTATATTAGCAACGTAAATATGGTCTGCCTACTTTAAAGGAATTTTCCGTAAGATTAACCCGTTTTCTAGCTTTAAAAAAATTTTTAGGATTATTCATCTGAAAAAATTATGAAAGGATATGATTTTTTGTTCGAAAGGGAATAAAACAAGAAATCATCAATAAAATAAAATTTAAAAATTTAATAAGGACTGAATTATGTAAAGAAATAGTCAATAAGTATATTATACACTATGTAAAATAAAAGTGTTTTTACTACGTGTTCCCTTATAGCAAAAATTACGTAAATTGCGATAAGGGTTTTATAGAACTTACTACTCGAATGAAATGTACATGACTCAGAAGAGTAAACTTGACGTCTGAATTCGGTAAGATAACGGACTATCGGGTATAGCATATTACCTGGTAAACAAAATAGATCAGTGTTTCCTCTGTTTGTAAAAGATGAGGATGGTTCAGACTGGCGTATGCTTGGGGGTTATACTCAATTCTATTGGTGAATATAATTATACAATCTATATATAATTTTAGGTGTATTGTTTTAAACAATACCCAAATCAGAATTTGTGAGATTTAATGTGAATTCTATCCCAATTTTTATTTGCTTCCCAAATATATTTTCAATTTTTTTCGCAATTAGTATAAATTTAATTTCAATATATTTAAAAGGAATCCAGCATGTGTGTTTTTATCTGAGCTGGAATTCGAAAAGTGTCCTTAGTGATCCGTCATCCATACGAATTTTAAAACCAGAAAGGACTGCCAAAATTTAAAGGTAGACATATGGTACTCTTCTAACTGTTCACTTGCGCAGATGGGACACTCCCAACTGTACACGTCATGATGTAGACGTGTTCCATCCGATATTAAATTGGTTTAAATTCAATTCAAGAATTAAACTGGCATGAAAAAGTTATTAGTTATGTTTATTAAAAGAGAAGAAATTCATTCTGAGAATAATTGTTTAACTAATCATAATTGTTTGTATATTTTATTACCTAGTGAAGGCAGAATGCTAGGTTAAAACTAACTGAAATGTGGATTCACATTGGTTTCACTTTTTTCATGAATATTTTTTATGAACAAAATAAATTATCCTACACGTCTCCTTTAAGATTTTTTACAAATCTAGAGTCTTTTCGCGTAATGTTGGAATTTTTAATTTTTCGAATACTACTTCCGATAAATAAAAACAAAATGACCAGTCCTATTAAAAAGTTGTTAAAAGACATTTTGTAAGATTTTTCGAAAGCTATAATTTCTCATGGATACTTTTTTTGCGTTTTGTGCCGTTTGGTGCAAATTTGAATAGTGTGTTGTAAAATTTCAAATAATCTAATAATAATTCAAAATCAAATAAGAATAAGAAATAAGAATGTAATTTGTTTTCGTACCTTTTGTCATTTTTGCAAAAATTTCATTTTTTATTTTTAATGTTATTTTTCACGAATAAAACCAAAACTACGCGTCATATCAAGAAGTGGTTATTAAAAAATTTGCAGATCTTTTTTAGTTTGTACAATCAACATTTAAATTTTCGATTTGTCAAAAAAAAAATTCTTATGATCATCTTGTAGAGCTTACAAAAAGCAAAGCTTTGCTTATCTTCCCGGTTTTAAAATCGTGCTTTTTTGGCGTGCCAAAGATAGATGTGATCCTTTTATTTGTACGATAGTCTTAGTGTTTACGAACGAATGGTCAGACGGACAGACATACAGAGGCCATCGCAAGAACTTGATTCTCGTATTCAGGGGGTCTTAAAATATGAAAATCTGTTGAAAATCTGCGACTTTAAGTTTCTGACATTTCTAATACTTCCTCAATCATAAATTATGAGAATGTAAAAAATCTTTGGCTTTCTTTGTGTGAGAATGCCTTCAAACGTTTCTTACAATTTCGCACTAGGATCCATAATATTCCAACATACAATTGTATAATTTAAGAAAAATTTTATCCTATGTTTCTCGTTGCAGAGTTGAGCTCACTTTCCAAAAGTTTCCCTGATGGCGAATCTCTCCCTGTTGATTCTCGTTCCAAAACTTCTCATTCTTCTGAAAGACATGTTCCGGAAAGGTATGTTCCTGCTGAAGATCCTGCTCGTCGTTGCAGGTCCAGGTCTCCTGGTAGAAGGCGTCTTAGTCCACTCATATTTGGTTTTGAACCTGAACAAATCGGACTTATTAGGTTCATTCCCCACACCAATCCACAACGGTTGTTCGAAATCCAAAGATACATTTTTCCTGCTAGTAGCCCAATTAACTTACGATTAGGACGCAGTAACTTTGTGGCCGTTCCAGCTGAAGAACTATTAGTATTTACAACATCCAGTGGTGATGTTGTTGCGTTATTGGAAGAGAACCGATATCTTCGTGGATTATATAATTACAACGGAAGACGGCGGGCGGGCATAAGAATGGAAAGTGGTGAGGTATTCGACTTGGCCCCAGAATTAGTCTTTGAAACTCCATTGGGCTCCAAACACTTAATCCGAAATCATTTTAAAATATTAAATGTAAACGACCTTCCTTCACGTCAATAAAGTATTTTAAAAAAGGTTGAACACTAGTTTAATGTTGTCAGGCATCCGAAGTAAGACCCAAATATTCAAAGTAACTGACACTTACTTTTAAAAACTCGTTGTATGATGATTCTAAAGGCTTCAATATTTTGTCGATTTCACGTAGGAAATCATTATTAGCTTATAATGATTTACCCTGTGTTATGATTGCGTCATGTCAGGGTCATTTTTACTTTTGGGTTTCTGGGTTTTTTTCTTCGACTATTTTTAAAACAAGTATTTAAAAGTAAACCATTTTAATTCGAGAACCTCCTAATTTAATTAGTTCTAAATTATCTAAAGTCTTAACTTTAAAGCGATTACAAAATATTTTACTTTGACAATTAAACGTTTTGGTTTGTTATTTAGATCTAATAGGATATAAGGATGTTTTTTTTGGGTTTGGCTTTTGGCCTTGTAACTGAATTATTGTAAAATAAAGGACTCTTTATTTGTTAAAAATGAATATGCGTTTGGCCATGAATGAAGACCTCAGCAGGATTGTAACGACTATAGTACTAAATAGCAAAAAAAATTGTTACTGTACACCCTAATAAAAGTTTCTAAAAGACTTACCACAAGTGAAGTTTCTAATATCAAAACGCTTTTTTATATACATTTATTCAAGAGATAAAGAATTATACTGTTGGAGGTTGTAATTTTGTTGTCTATATGCACACAGTTTATCGCACACACTGAGCAAATTTATAAATAAGGATTGCCAGTGGGTGGAAAAGCTATTTACAATTCTCATTTTAAAAACTGACCCTCAGGCTTAATCCAGATTTAATCAATTCGCAGGACCACAGACACTTTTGTAATTGTGAAACTCATCAACTTGAACTTATTCAACTGAACATTCTAAACACGACCGATTATGCCTAGCCCTCAAGCTCGTTAAACATAATTAATTAATCCACAAAAAACTCTGACCTTTCTGTAATTAGCCTAGTCCACCACGTATTTTTATACATCCAAATATTTTTTTATAAATTATTCCATATCGATACATATGTTGCTTCAAGGCATTTTGTCATCACTGCACTCGATTTTTTAACTTTGGCAGCAATGCTGGGTAAAATCAATCTCAGCCAAAGGCCGTACAGAGCCAGAAAAACAATTCTAGCAGAATACTAACAACCTATGCGTCACAAGGAAAAGAACTAGCGATTGAATCCATCCAGCCAAACTACAGCATTTCACGATGACAGTGATAATTGAGTCGCACCACGTCACGTCACCTGAGCATTCTTCCCAATAACTATTCAGAAGGTAAATATTTTTAGGTCCGTTGACTTAGCGCCGCAACTAAGGTAAAATGAAAAATAGAATACACCACATTTTTTGCTTTATTTTTGCTAATTTTATGCTGAAAATTTTTTTTGACCTCTAAACTTCCGAAAAAAGGGTAGCGGTGCTATCATGACGTCCACTTAACGCCGCTACCTATGAAAACCAAACTAAAAATTATTATAATAAGACGAACTCTCTCTGATGACATAAACTAAGTTTACCAAAAAACCTACTCCCAAGTCGTATCGCCTACCCTTCGTGTTAGAAAATGTTTTAACAGTAGAAAAAAAACGTTAAACAATTCAAAGATGATTTAGAACTCCAAATTAATTACTTGACACTTCAACATTTCTCTCTAATTATAATTTTATACAAAAAAGACCCTTCTACGTGAATTTATGCAGCTGAGTTCATATGTTTATGTAAAAAGCATCTTTATATTGTTTAAGGTCGTTGTTTCACTTTTAAAATATTTTTGATAACGAAGGGTAGGTATAAATGACTTAGGGGTAGTTTTTGGGGCATTTATCGTATGTCATCATGAAGCAAAAAAGAGCAAAAGTATCAACTACAGTATTCTTTGAATAGTATTATTTTTATCCTTTTTTGGAATTTTTGGAATATCTAAATGGTTTAGGTGGTGTTCCCACTTTTAGAAAGTTTTTGATCTCGAGAGATGGGTGCGTATGACTTAGGGGTAGTTTTTGAAGAACGTATTAATGTCATCAAAGATAAAAAAAAGAGCAAAAAATATCCCATAAAAGTAGTTGCTGAATTTAATTATATTAAATACATGTATGAACTCCGCTGCATACACTCACGTGGAAGGGTATTTGCATGGAAAAATTATAACGAGGTGGAAATTTTCAAGTGCCAAATAATCAATTTAGAGTTCTAAATCATCTTTACATTGTTCTGTATCGATATTTTCGCCAGTTTCAAAGTATTGGAGAGATATCACTTTGAAGAACTGCACCTGCCATGAGAAATTCACTTAGACAGTGCGGTTTTAAAGTTTATCGAGATGGTCGAAAACCACGCCAAATTTTCACTGAGTGTTGGTGGATAAGACTATAGGTTCATGCGGAATGTGCGAAGCTCACAGATTATCTATTTCAGATTCTTGAATTTTTTCCACGTTTTCCAATTGTTTACAAACTTTAAAAGAATCCCCATGAGCTTTCACAAGCTGAGGATCCTTAGAAAACCTACGGTAGCTATTCAAAATTGAACTAAAGTCCATGTGCCTAATTTCCATAAAAGAAAGTGGGAGCTGCGATTTTAAAGGGAGGCGATATGTATACCATCCATCAGAGGTTTCGGAATTCTTATCTGAAAAAGCTATACATCGTATATAGTACACTAAATAAATTCAAAATGTAAACACGTGTGTCCCATAATATCAAGTATTTCATAAATTTTGATAAAAGCTTTAAGGAATTGAGTTACTGAAGATTGTTTTTTTAAACTGAGTAATGAAATGTAAATACTTGAGAAGATTGAACTTCATGTTTGAATTCTTCAGGATAAATACTACAGGTAATCGTATATAACCCAATGACGAATTAAGACATCTCTTAGTTACATTGTTGGATAAATGATTCAGAATTTCAGAAATCAGTTTTTTGTCTATTTATAAAAGATGAAGATTGTTCAGACTGTGTTATGCTTGGTGGTTATACTGAACTCTATTGGTGAATATTTTAGTGCACTATATTTACAATTTTAGTTATGCTTCTTTAAAATATAAGCAAATCAGAACTCGTGCGATTTAATCTGAATTTTATCGCAATTTATATTTTGTTCTGCACTTTCTTCTTGAGTTTTTCTGTAATTAGTACGAATTCAATCTGAAGTTATTTCCGCAAAAGCGAAAGCGTAAGTATTATAACTACTGGAATTGGAAAAGTGTACTTATTGGAATGGATTTGACAGGAACTACAAATCCTAAAAGTACAGAGGCACTCCCAACTATACACGATATACTTTACACGTGTGTCATCCGAATTGCGCAGATATGAAAGTGTACCATATGTGTAGGCATATGCTAATATTTTGATACTTCCTAAAATCAATTAGTAAAAGATAGATTGGACAATAAGAAAAAAATAACTGGTTTAAGAAATTAGTTTTTTTCTTTGTAAGGGAATTTTATTATTACAATAATCAACAGTCAAATAAAAACTTAATAGGGTATAGTTATAAGCTTATCAGTTTTAATTCTTTCTGATGACTATCATTGATGAAAATCAGTGATTCTGTGGCGTTTGATTTTAATTGCAAAATTAAGATAATCTCAAATACAATATAATAATAGTCGCAGAACGTAGAATACTTTTCAATTCAATGTTTCTATTGGTTTAAAAGAACTGGAATGTCGGATGGGATCAGTTTGAGTTTCTTAGTGAAATTAATTTATATGTAAAATTTTCCTGAGGTTTACAAGCGTTTGCTCTAACCACCAAAACATTTAGCATATTTAATTGCTTCTATCGCGTTAATTAAAGAACCTTTTCATATTACTTTTTGTTTTTATTTGTATCTTATATGGGTACTCATTAGTATTGACCTTAGGTCAAAAACACATTATTTTAAAAATAAATAAATATTTTGCTAGTCAAAGTCAATGATGTGCGTTACCTTATATAAATAAACATAAATTAATTCTGATAACAGTATTGTATATTGTATTGTGTATTTTTAAACTTTTTTAATCACCTAATTAGATAAAAACGTTACACTTTCGCAACCTTTAGTGTAGCTGTAAACTTTCAGCTGTGTTTTTATCCAATTTTATGATTTAAGACGGAAAACATGCTACAGTGCCTCCAAACATTTTATACAATATTACCACTTGGATATATGATATTTCTACTTATGGCTGTCTAATTTAAAAAAAATTTCACAATCTGTTTCTTGTTCCAGAGTTGAGTTCCCTGTTCGAATGTTTTCCTAATGGAGAACCTATCCCTAATGCTCCTCGTTCTGGAAGTTTTCATTCGCCTGACACACAACATTCCTTTGAAAGATCCGTTCCTCAAGATACTGTTAATCGTTCTAGGTCCAGATCTCCTCCTAGGCGTTCTCATGCCCTCATGCTTGGAATTGAAATTGAACAAATGCGACATATTCGGCTTATTCCCAAAAAGAATCCGCAGAGATTCTTCGAAATTCGAAGATATAAATTTCCAGCTAATAGACACATTCAATTACGATACGGACGCAGTTCCTATGAGCCTGTTCCAGCAGAAATACAAGCAGTATTGACAACGTCTATAGGTGAAGTAGTTGCGATATTGGAAGGAAATAAATATCTTCGTGGATTATATAATTACAAAGGAAAACGGCTGGCAGGTATAAACATGGAAACCGGTACGGTATTCGACTTGGACCCACAATTAGTCCTCGAAACTCCTTTAGGCTCTGGTCATGGAATCCGAAAATGCTTTACAATATTAAATTTAAATGATGGTAAACAATGGTAGCAGGGGCGCATGATCGTAGTGTACGTGAAAAATGTGGTTGTCAGTTTTGGATCTAAAATGGACAGTACCTTTACTTTTTACAATATTAACCATTTCTAAAATTTTTCTATTGTGGAGATTACTATCTATTTCCAGAATTTTTACATTTTTAGAATTAAGTCGAACTGATGATATAAATTTGTAGAGTGTTTGCATAAAGCAGTGCTAGTTTTTGTTTTGTTATTTTTAGTTGGTTGGTGTTCTGAGGTTGAACACATTAAATCATTAACTACTATGTGATATATGTATTTTTATTATGTCAGTAAAATTATTCATTTTGTAGAGTAAAGGTTTGAAATAGAGTAAATATATTATTAAAAATCCTAGGCGTGCTGTATCAAATTAGGAGCACAATATCCACAGTAAATGGCAATCAGTGGCAGATGTATAGTTTATTTGGCTTTAAAACCAAAACGAAAATACCGCAAACTTGTAAAATAATCATTTAGTTTATTACCTTTGTTTATATGGTGAAAAATTTTAAATAAGAGGGACGATATAGATAGTGAAATACCATTGACGAGAGATTCATAGTTGATTCTGATGAAGAAGTTACAGGTATACTTCAAGATTAATAAGAAATATTTTATGCGAATGTAAATTTGTACCATGTTATGTGCATTTTTCCTTCTTTTTCCAATAGTTTCTTTCACCTGTTGTATCTCAAGCAATTCAAAAGAAGGTGTGCTCAAAAATAGTACACGACTAGAGTAAGTTTTTCGCAAAGAATTGGCGTCAGCCGCTTTCACGTAAAACAATAACTTAATCTGTTATAAATAATAATCAACAGAGTCACATTCGCAGCTTCTGAGTATCTTAAAAGGTTTTAATAACTTTTTTTGCAACCCACATAATCAATTGTTGTAATATATTGTGTTAATTGTTATAAAATTAAACAATTTTTATTTCATAATAGCATAATATTACTTTCGAGTATATTATAGAGCTGCATTAAAAATTCACCATGCACCATGACCATCGAAAAATGTGAGACGACCCTACGCTGGGTACGAGAAACTGGACTTTCGTCACGGTCATAAGGATCAAGCATATTTTAACAAAAAAATTTAAACTTTAACAATAATAAATAATGGATATGGCTCTGCTTATTATTATTTATAGCAGGAGAATTTATTGTTTTACCTGAAAGTGGCTGACGCCAATTATTTGCATAAGAATTACTATGTTTGTGTACTAGTTTTAAGCATATCTTCCTTTGAATTCCTAAAGATACAACAGGTGAAAGAAACAATGACGTAAACCTACGTTATAAAATCAAGACTTACATTTTTTGACTTTTAAGTCTTGCCCCTGGCCTCCGTTTAGACATAGCCGTCTTGAAAACGAACTGAAGGTGAGTCAAATAGGACTCAAGGCGAAATATTTTTACTTAGGTACAATCCATTTTAATAAATAAAACGTCGAGGTTATTAGCCAAAATTCAAATTTAATAGTCGATGTGAAATGTTTCACAATTAGTCAACGAAGGTTTACAAAAAAATATTAAAATATATATGAAAACTAAGTTATTCTGGTTTTTAGTCTATGTCCAGATGCACCAATACAGAGTTTGTTACAGCCTTTATATATTAATAAGTAAACTACATCAAAGATATTTTCAAATTTTGTAGAAACTTTTTTTTAGTGATTTAATTTTCTAATTCATTAACATTTAGAAAATGAAAATTAATATGGAATTTTTTTAAATCATTTCTCTATTTTTCCGATAAGGCTTGCTTGTAATCAGCGTTGTGAAACCCGTGGACAGTCATTGTCAATAACATTGGAAAGATTAATGCAACATGTGAAAAAAGCTCTAGGACTTTTAATACAACATTGGCATGAAGTTAAGGCAGAAGAAAATCCAGCAGGTTTGATATCTCGAGGTGCTTTAATTTTTAATTTAAAAGACAAAAAATGTTGTTGAAATGGACCTGATGATATAAAAGAGAAACTTAAACAGATGATATCAGAGTATGAATTCTAAGATAGCACAGATATTCAAAATTAAATTTACAAGGAAGAAAGAAGATCCATCAAAGCACAGGTTCTTTCAGAGCTACGCGCTAATCAAAATTTGTGCGATTTAATCTGAATTCTATCCAAATGTTAATGCTCTTCCAAAGTTTATTTTTAAGTTTGTCCTTAATTATTATAAATGTATTATGAATTTATTTCCAAACAATTTAGAAAGTGCGCCTTACAAATATTGGAATTCAAAATCTTTCCATATTGAGACGGAACTCATACGAATTTAAAAACCAGAAAGTACAGGAAAGAGTTAGAGGTGCACATATGGTACCCTCCTAACTTTTCACATGCGCAGATAGGACAAATTCAACTGCAGGCGAATCTTGATATTAAATGACTTCCTAAAATTATTCAGTATACGATAGAGCGACCAATTATAATAAAAATTGACTAATGGTAAAATGAGTGTTTTTTCTTCACAAGGGATTTTTATTATTATAATACTCAGGTAGTAAAACTAAAAATTAAAAGGATATAGTTTTTAGGTTCTTAGTTTTTCTGATGACTACCTTTTATAACAATATGTAATTCTGTGGCGTTTAAATTAAATTAAAGAATTAAAATTAAATTTGAAGTTCTATTAGTTATATTTATTGAAAGAACTAAAATTTCTTACGTGTGTAGATGTTTAAATAATAATAATGATTTACGTATCATGCTAATAGCACGCGTGTTTTTGATGACTTGAATATTTTCGCCACTCGTTGGTTTATGCGGACTGATTGTGGTTCCTTTTTCTGGTTTTCCAGAAGAGACAATTGTTCGCTTTTCATTTGATTCAGCGTGCAATGCCCACATAATTGACATTGGCCAGCGTGTTCAGTTTCCCAGTGTCGAAATTCAATGATAACCAGAATGACCTTTGCTTTCTACCGTGTGTATTGCGAAATATGCAATTTGGTGTCGTATTACACTTTCAGGAAGAATTTCCCGTCATCAGATCAGCCAGGTAAATAAAATTTGCTTTCATGATAGCGAATTCTTCAGGGTGCATCCCAAATAAAAACCTTCTTAACTCAAATGTTATTTATTCATATGAAAAATGCAAATAGCATATCATCTCTAATGCGTCCAGTATTAAATGTATTGGGTGATACTGGTTACATGAGGTTTCAACACATGATTATCTAATTTAAGAAAAATTTTACTATCTGATCCTTATTGCAGAATTCATTTCACTGTTCAAATTTTTACCTAATGGAGATCCCATCCCTGAAGTTTCTCCTTATAGAAGACTTTATTCGCCTGACAGGCGCCAGTCTCCAGAAAGGTCTGTTTATCCTAGAGAACCTGTTCTTCGTTCCAGGTCAAGCAATTCACAAAGCTTGTTCGAAATTCAAAGATACAAATTTCCAGCTAATACTCAAATTAAAATACGCCTCGGAGGCAGTATTTTTGTGCCTGTTCCAGCCAGAACAAAAGCATTATTGACAACATCTACTGGTTCCACTTTGTGGAATATATAATCGCAACGAAAAAAGTGGCAGGCATAAGCATGAAAAACGGTGCTGTATTGCACTTGGCCCCGCAATTATTTTTTTAAACTCCTTTAGGTTCTACATGCGGAATTCGAAAGAGTTTTACAATAGTAAATGTAAACTACCTACCTATATATCATTGATTTAATTTTAAAAAGTTGAGTTCAAATATAATGTTGGCGATTTTGCTATGAATTATGAACGCATCAGGACTATAACAAGTTAAGCAGTACATAGCCGTACAATTGTTCTTTTTAAAGACTTGGGAAGAGATCTAAAGAGAGGAGCCGCCATGCAGCACGGAATACATGGACTAAAAATAAGAAGAAATCCAGGATAGAGTAAAAAAGAGATTTTAGAAGAACATGAAAGTGATAACGAACTAGAAGACATGCAAGAGGAACAAGGACGATCTAGAGGACCAACAAAAACATTTAAAGAGTTAGTAATAATAAAATAAGTAATATACTTCATGAAAGAACTACACATAATGTAAATAAAACACAATGATTATGATGAAAAACTTTATATAGAATCAAAAACCTCTAACCCCGAAAACACTATACAACGCTTGAGATGTTAATGAAAACTTTAGAGATAACAACAAAGCTTTTAATAATTTTTAAAGGAGACTAATAAGATGCTAACAACATTAAGGACAATGGCAAAAGAAACGGCGGACGCAGAGATTACTAAAAATATAGTTTTAGAAATAAATAACTTAGATTCTAGAATAAACAGAGAAATAGTTGTTACTTCTTTCCAAAATAATTAGATGATTCCCCAAAACAATACAGATAGACATTAAATAATTGCGAAATTCGAGAATATGTCGTAGGAAATTTCAATAAATTAAAACAATCTTTCGATACATTGAAAATTGCGAAAAAATGTATAATAAACTAAATTATGATCAAACTAAGAATAAGTGGGACGATAGTCGTGAGGGCTAAAGCGCAGGCTTTAGACCCACTCTGTCAGCTTTCGGGTTCGATTTCCGCCTCGCACTCTGGAAGAGCCTCGGTGGCCCATGCGGTAAACACTAGCCTAGCAAGGAAGTTGTTCATCTCCGGAAAGTCGTGGGACCGGTACCTCTAGAGAAAAAGGTTCTCTAAGTACTTTAGGCTGCTGCTCTTGGTGGTTCGGAACCCACCTTAAAATGTAGGTCCCCCCCTGCAGTTTAACACAGAGAGGTGTGTTAAGTAATAGGAAGAAGGTGAAAGAAAAATATAAACCCTTAGGGGACACATTAGAAGCTTCCACATCAAACTAAGAATTTAATTTAAATTTACGGTTAGATTATTCAGAATCAAAATTTATGTTTAATAATATTTTAGATGCCATAAATCAAAGTACTTAAAAGTCTAGTTAGGAATATATTTATAAATCATCTAGATGAAAATATCGCAAACAAATGTTAGAGATAAAATAGCCAAAAGGTTAAACACAACAAAATGAAACAATTAAAAAGTGTTGTAGTAACTTTAACACATTCATTGGTCAGGGTACATAGCTACTAATTGAAGATGAAACCTAGAGAAAAAGTTTTTGATTTTTGTGAAAAATTGGACTCAATAATTTGAATGTAGGAAAATGGTGATGGAGTTGTACCCTTAACAGAACAAGAGAAAAGGATAAGCATTTTATCAAGCTGTTTCCAGGGTAGTACCTGAAATTTTTACAACAGATTTAATTAGGAGACAATCGGAATCTAGAAAAATGTATTCAGAAGAAAAAAAATTATTTTTACAAATGTGTCTTAGATGTAATTAATAAATCAACATCATGCCAACTTTAATTATTTGATGTTTGATTCTATTGCAACTAACAACAGGTAATATACCATAAGAGGGACGATTTTGCTTAGAAGAGTGCAATTAGTTTTAGAGCTGGATTACATAAATACGAGTTAAAGTATGCAATTGTAGCTGTAAAAAATAAGAGGTACAAAACAAACATTAAAAGTTGGAACTCGAGGTAGCGCTAGAGATGATTTAAAAGGAAATTTAAAATGCGGTCCTAGAAATGGAAAACAGAAAAATAAGATTTCGGAGGGAGTAGAGCAAAAGTTCATTAATATGATTTAGAAAATAAAAATAAAAATAATATCAATTAAAGAAAAGTAGAAGGTTACAGAAGAATATTTAACCGAACAACACAAGGAACGATGTAGAAAGTAAAGCTGCTTTTAGAATATATAAGATAAGAAATGTGGATAATGCGGAAGAAAATAATAATCTAGAATCAGATATTTAATTAAATTGCCAATTCAGGGACCACATAATATTTGATTAATAAGAGTTTAATTTCAAGTGACTTAAAAAAATGTACAAGAGTGATAATAAGAAGCACTGATAAGAATAAATCAGCCGATATTAAAATAAATGGAAAGGGGGATATATTCCTTCATTCAAACATCACAGAAGGAACACGAATAAAATTAACTAATGTGATAGGAGCAAAAGATTTAGCAGAAAGCTTGATATCATCAAGAAGATATGCACAACCAGAGCCAAGTATATATTTCGACAATGAAAAAAAAAAGAAAGTGTTCAATAAATAATCTACAGAAGTAGTTTTAGAGGATATTTATGGCAAACCAAAGTTACAAAAAAAGTTACATCGATAGCTACAAAAATAACAAACAATATATGAAACCTTGAATATCAAAATTTGAACCGTAGAGTGCGATTACTAAGTAAAGAAATAGACACAGTCATGGACATGTGTATGAGTAATTCATTAGAAATAGAAAATAATAAATTCACAAAACAGAGGGAGACAATGTTATGGCAATAGAGATTGAGCCACAATTCACTAAATTATTTAAAAGATTTACGAAAAAAAATTTTGTTTGAATAAAAAATAAACAAAAGGAACTTAATTTAATTTGACAATTCTATTTGAAAGTGTAAAATTTGCATTATGAAAAAGATGAATAAATTTACATTTAGAGGAGAAAGAAGTAAACCCACTTTAAAAAATATACACCGTTATTATGAGTCCAATGAATCCTGCAACTTATCCATTGCATAAATGGTTAAAATAGTTTTCATAGACGATTATACTAGATTAGCGAGAACATTTACAATTTAAATTGAAGATGTCACATGGACAAATTTAGAAAGGTTCTTGCGCAATACTAGAAATATGTTAGGTAAAGACGATAAGGTTTTGTATATCGAATATTATAGAAAAAGAATTTTTAGAGGTAGAATTTTGACTCCCATATACACGATAATTAGAGGTTTAATTTTCGATTCGAGCTTATCAAAAAGCATACATAAATTTCGAAATCCCACTTAAAAAGCTAACACGAGAGTTCAATTGTCATTTAAAAAAAGAAACTTTGGTTGTGTAGTTTTATTTAAATTTCTAAAAGTAAAAACAAAATTTGCAGCAAGATATAGCACTCATTTTAGGAGGGTATAATATAACAGAATAGATTCTGCAGTAACCAAATACATAACAGTTTTTAGATTTAAGACATGTTAGGTGTCTTGTAAAGTTAACTTATAGTGACAGTCTTAAAAAGTATAAATAAGTCCACGAAGCAAAAGTAGAGACAAAAAATTGGGTGAAGGAATTTAGAGGTGAAGAAAATAATTAAAGACACAAAAAGAATACATGAAAATTAATAGAAAAAGAAGAAAGCCGCGAAAGCAAAGTCTAGAATTAGATGAACGAACAGAAACAGAAGTGAAAAAGCGAACGTCAACTGAAAGAAAAGTAAACGTAGGAAAAAGAAAAAGCTAAATAAAGCATAACGTATAGATGAAACAGGAAGGAAAGAAAAGTACTTTGATTATCTAACATATAGGCAATTGGGGAATAATGAATAATTATTAAAAATATCAATTAAAGCACTAGTTATTATTCATAATAAACAAGGACCCGGTTACTTATCAAGATGCGATATCGAGTGTAAAAAAATTAGAGTAGAATGAAGCAATTAGAGTATAATTTACATCGATAAAGGAAAACAAAGTTTTGAATTTACTACAACGACTGAAATAATGAAAGATGCAAGTGGAGTAAATATCATAGATTTCAGATGGGTAATTAAATAGTAAAAAGAAGAAAATGTACAAACAAAATTTACAGTTATACAAAAAATTAGAGGTTGTAAAGATAAAAAGTAATGTGAGTGAAATGAAACTAACGCTTCCGTATCGATATTAGTTCGATTAGTTCAATAGAATTTGATCACTATTGTCTCTAATAAACAAATATGATTTAGTAGCAACAAAACTAGATGTAAAGTCTGCATACCTATATGTAAAGTATACAAAAGTATACAAATTAGAAAGAGTATTATGCCGATTAAAAATATGTGGTAAAAATGGAATAATACATTCTCAGAAACGTATTAAAATTAGGATTAGAACACGATCTACATAAACCATGCTTGTTCAGATGGAGATAAACATGAAAAAGGGATCATTGAGAGAAGCAAACGATAGTTTGATGCATTCATCAAATATAACTAAGCCAGACATTTGACATAAATGTCAATGTAAATCACTTAGAAAGTAAAGAAGTTACTCCAGAAGAAGAAAACTAAATTGGTGTAAAAAGATGATTTAGATATTTAAGAGGTACGGCAGAAGTAGGTTCCACATAATGAGCAAGAATATAAGAGCTAGAAGCGATAGCTGCTACCAGCTTTAAAGATTTAGAAGCCTAAAACTCTACGAGCGGATCTTTTGACAATAACCCACCGACTTAATAGGCAAGCACCTAAGTTTGCATAGATAATTATCAGAAAACAAGATTGGTAATGAATGCAGAAAAACAAGTACTCTTTCATAAATTTCAGAAGTAGCAACACGAGAAAACTTGCGTGAATTAAACTCTCGAATATTCCTGTAGGCTTTATTCCAAGCTTCACCTGCTTCTTCAAAAAACTGTCCAATTGGTATTGCAAAATGTTTTATAACATCAGCTCTATGCAATCATATCTTATGGACAGTTACAGGCATGCCGTAACAAGGGTATGAACGTACGTATAGTTTTGCGGTTTCCATTGTATATATTTCAAATGTTTCCAAGTCAGTTGGCTCTGTACTTGTTAGTTAATGCAGAATGTACGCAAATCTTTCCACTAACTCTAAATCTATCCCTGTAATTTCTGCTGCTATTTCAGGGTATGCAAAAAACTTTCTTGCGGTATTCCCGTCATTGGATGTCCCTGAGCCTTGTTTTACTGCATCTATTACCAACCCTGTCCTCTGATGAAAAGCGTTGCAAATTCGAGTCTTCTCCTTCTTTTGCAAATCTTTATATACATCCGTATCTACTTGCCATCTCTTAAAATCGAGTCGATAGGCTATATGTAAAAGATTTTCCCTAAAGTGAATCCTAGCATGGTGTGTTGACAATCCATAATCATATGACATGATATCTATAACTTTGCCTTTGACTCTATCTAAGTTATTCATCTCTTTAGGTGTAGCTTGACAAATGTAAAAAGTCATAGATGATGAACCTCCAGAAAGAGCCTGGCAAACTTTTTGGTCGAGCATCGTGAACATCATATCAGGTTTTATCTCCAAAGTACCGGAATCGTTCTTTATTATTGTGGGCTTTATTTGATCGATTTCTTTTTGAAATGATGATATTACTCAATTGGTTTTTTGTGGGGTTTCTTTTAAGAATTCATATAGTATTGGCCAGCAATATAATGTTGACGATGGATTAGGATTTTTTCATACTACAGAATTTACCAAATTCTCTAAGTGAAGTCGCAGTGATACCATTGAAACCATGAAGATACTGTTATCCACCATATCTGGATCATGATTCTTTTGCTTGTACGTGCTTTGGCTTGAAGAACGATCACGACCATATTTCACAAGTAACTTTAAGGTACGAGGTTTCCTTATATCCGTAAATGAAAGAAAAATATCACGATTTTTAAAAATCCGAGAGATCGTATGATCTAATAAAGATTTTAAACAGATTATAAAACCCTTTTCCGTTACCTTAATCGAATCTGGATAACATTCTTCTTAAGCTTTTGCCAAAATGTCGTATGCTGGGTAAATATCAGCATTTCTCTTTTTTGCCTGCATATGGATCATTTGATAATGACTTTTAGATAAAACACCTTCCTCTATTAACGCTAAAGCTTTTTCTAATGTGTAAGGAATCGGGAAATCAATCATATTTTCATTTTCATCAGGGAGTAAAATTGTATTAATGAATTCTGATACTTTCTTTCTATCACAGAGATTTAGCGAGCGTAAAAAGCCTCTCTTATTTTGAGGTCAGTATATTTTTCACGTATATCCATTAATTTCCTTCGTTTTGTTGAAGCAGAAAATTCTGCAAAGTCACCTAAGTTATGCCTTTCGCATATTTCATTACTTTTAGGTATAAATTCAACGATAAAATATGTGTTCAACCAGCCTGTAAACTTTTCGTTAAAACAAGGTTTAATAAATGCTGAACCCTGCAATTTTCTTTAAAAATAAGGAATAAAATCATGATTTAATTTGTTTTCAACCTTTTCCAGTTGTTTATCGCTCAAATTAAATTCTCTTTTTAAATACGGTGCCAAATCTTCCACACTTCCAATGGAATTAGAAATCAAAAAATCGTATAGGGTCTTTTTGAGAACTTTTAATGGGTTTATTTTGTCTTAATGGAATAGCATTTATGGGACAAATATTAAACCCAACACATTTTTTTACAATTGCCTAAAGTTATTAAATACTTACATCTATTATTAACACAAAATCACAGAATTAGAAAACGAAACAAATAAAAAAATTATTGATTTAAAGGAACCGGATTTTTTTCTACCTGAAATTGAGAAAATTTGGAATTTGTTTATCTAAATTGTTTATAAAGATTTAGGTTGTTATATTTTACTAAATATTATAAAAAAACATTTTTTAGAAATATCAGTACCAATTCTAGCGATTAAAGAAAATTAATGTTGGATAAAACCTTAAATTTGAATATTTTATCACGAGAATTATTTATAACAATTGTTATTGTTAACTTTTCTAATATTTTTGTGACTAGCAGTCATTCATCCAATACTTAAAACATTTCCAGTGCAAAAACAAAAAAATTTTTTATGCTAAAGGCCCAAAATTTTTATTTTGTTTATCTAATTTGTTTATTACAATTTAAATATTTATATTTTATCAAATACTATCAAATATTTATTATGTTAAGAAATACCTAAAATTGTTCTCGTGATTAAAGAAAATTATAAATTGAAAAAATCTAAAATTTAAATATTTTGCTATAAGAATTGTTTATAACAATGTTTAATGGATGCTCTCTGTCATTCCGATAATGTAGGTGTATGGCATACCGATGCTGTTGGTATCACTCAAGAATAGGCATGGCAGATAATTGCAGCACGCATTACCTCAAAATACACACTCACGCATCATATTTGGCAAAATTAAATTTTTTGAATTTAAGCACAAGAAAAAGAGAAATCTATCTTTTGAAACTTACTCATAATTGTGGGGTTACGTGCAATAACCGGTTGTAGAATTCTGGCGCTCCGTTTGGTTGGCCCCTGGAAGCTTGTGAAAAATGTTTTGAATTTTAATTTTTAAAACATGTATTTGAATAGGAAATTTAGTCGCGCATCATTTTTTGTTCGAAAAAAAAATTTAGCCCTTGTAGTTTTCGAAATAAATAGGAAAAACTATTATTTCACCAGACCAAAATTTACTTACATTTTTAACTTCAACTCGCGCTCAGTCACTCAATTTTGAGAATTTTGTAATAAAATTCACAGTCAATACGCATTTTAATGTTCTTAGAGTAACTGTGTAGGTTAAAAATTCTAATAATGATATAAAAATAAGGTAATAATTTTTTTTTATAACGTTTCAAAAATTGGACATTGAATAGAGAAGTTTTCTGGAAAATATTACTTTGATTGATTTAGCGGTTAAAAAACTATGATTGTTTTATTTCGAAAGCGGTCGGTGCTCGCGCGTAGTCAAGATAGTCTATGCTCGGGTAATCGAGTGCGACCGGCAGCGCGTTGAAAGCGCACTATGAAAATTAAATAAGTACTAAAAAATGATGTTTTCTTATCAATATATTTGATTTTACTTTTTAGGCTTATTAAAAAATGAAGATAGAAATTCTTCAAAGTTTAAAATAAGGAAAGGCAGATTTATTAAGGGCAGTTTTTCATAGTGCATTCTGCTTTGTTTCCAAAAAAATGTAAACAAAGCTATGCTTGTGAG